>JAJQOW010000486.1:0-108426 GCA_037975125.1 Latrodectus hesperus
AAATTTTCAACTGATAAAAATAATTTTGATACTAATTGATGTATTACTTTTCAATTTGAAGGTCTCTTCAAACAGAGACAAACCTATTCAATGATAACAAAGGTCAGTCACTCGTTTAATTAAACGTGTGGCAGGTTTGTTTTTCATCGAAAGTTGTCCTGCTGTTTTAATGGAGACTCTGAAAAAGAAGAAAGATTATTAAAATACATTTACAGAGTAAATTTATAAGATTTTAAATTTTATACAAAAAATCTAAGCTTTGGAATAACAGTGCTTTTAATTTTAAAATATTCATTTTAAGTGAAAGATACTTAAGTATTAAAACTTATATTTAAATAATAATTTAATAATGCAATTAGAAACACATAGTTACATGCGGAAAAAAGAAATTTAATTTTCATTGCAATATACAATTCTTCTAGAAAAAAATTTAAGGAAGTTTTCGAAAATATTTGTGTATTTAGGCAAGATTTCAAATCATTCTCTTTATCTGAGTTTTTAAATTGATTTCTGAAGAGAGAATAGGTTTGTAGGTCAAGATATAAAATTAAGTTTATATTCAAGTTGTTTGATAGGTTTAAAAGAAAATATAGTATACTTAATGGAAGGAAATAATGAAATTAGTCATTTACAATAGACAATAAATAGATTGAGAAAATCTAATATAGAAAATTATATTAAGTTTTCAACCGATTGACGTATTTTGAAATTTATTCATTTATAACGTTAAACTGTTTAGGCCCCTTCCTACAAACTTATACAATGATAACAAAAGTCATTCGGTCTTTTAGATAGACATGTAACAAGCTTGATATGTTTTGTCTTTAAAATAAGAAAAAAATTTGTTGAAGTATATTCATAGAGTCTATACATATCAATTACGTTTTACTGTTTTTTATTAAGAAAATATTATTTTTTTATTTCGAAAAACTCTAGACTTTTAAATTACAATACTTTAAATTTTAAAATAATCATAATTTCTAAATAAATGCTATTAAATTTTATTTCTAAATGAATAATTTGACTCTAAAAACACAAAAGTATTATTTATGCAATTTTAAATAATTAGTTGTCAAAAATAGAAATAGCTTTAAAAGAGTACAAATATTTTATTTCCAGTTGTAAATTAATAAATTTTAAATATTTGTTTCAATTAAATCAAGTTATATTTATAGTTGTTTGAATAATATTAAAAAAGTTAAAATTTTATATTTAGATTAATATTAAGTAATCACAAATTATAAAGTAATAAACTTTTTAAGTTAATTGAAAAATTTTCAATTCAGTATTTAAATTATTGAGGTAATATTTGGAAGTAGCTTTCGAAATATTTGTATAATACCTTCTTATTGAAAAACTCTTGCTTCTTGTCCGAGTTCAGCTTTAAATTACTTAATGCTTCATGATTATGAATTCAGGCTGAAATGTAAATTATTCCTACAAAAAAATTATATATACATTTATGCAAAAGATATATGTTATAATTATATTTATAAAAAACTTAGAAATGTTAGTTTTTTAATTATCATTTATAATTTTTTTACACATTAAATAGAAGTAATACAATATATTGCAAACTTTTAATGCTGTTATCATCAAATCACATCCTCTCGTATTATTTGTATTAATAAATTACTCGATCAGACTCTGGTAATAATATTTTATGTTTTATTTTTCAAACAATAATTGTCTACTAATTTTAATTTGTTTTGTGTTAACCTTTCTAAATTAGTATGGCTTTTATGTATCATGCATTCTGTGCACAACTTTTTTAAACTGAGTTTAAAAGTGTTGAACAATACTATTGACACCAACTCTACACAGTAAGTATTCTCTCTTTTCTTAAAGCATAACAAAGTTTTAATAAAATAAACTAATAAATATTTTCTTATTTATTAAAGAATGCCATAGAATAAATGACGTGTTAAAAAGATAATAGAGGGGTTTTCAAGAAACAACGGCATTTGTTTTCACAAATTTAACTTATTTCTGCTTGTTATTCAGGAAGGATTTTTTACACGCATGTCACATTTTTATCTATTTACTTAAAAAAATTCAATTAACTCCTTCCAATCTGATGCAATTTTAAAAGAAAAATTCATAAAATTTAATTAAGAAAGCTTAGGAAAAATAATATTTTCAGTCAATTTTAATAACGAACTAGAATAATTTGCATTAAAATTTCTGAAAGAGCTCTAAGAAAAACTTACTGTTAATAGAGAATTTCTTTTATTTTCAAAAGACTTAAGATGTCGATTACGGGATAAATAATACAGTGCGCGAAAGTTGACCGTTAAGCAACAAGAAATCAAATTTAAAACTAAGGAGTTTTTAACTTTAAATTCAAAGAAATCCTTTCGAAATATATTTTCTAGCATACTAAATGAAACTTAATGAAATTCATAAAACTTAACGTAGAATTTGATACTGAATATAAAAGTGTGCAATACCTTTTATCAATATTTGTGTTTTCCTCATAGTAAGTGATACTTAGACTACAAGAAATCGTATTTTATAAATATATATCTGGATAAATATTCTACATAACCTACTTCATCTTGCAATGTTATTTGCTTGGCAGATGGCAATATTTTACATTTCCTTGGCATAATACTCACATAATAATGAAGCAAATTCGTCATTTAAAGCTCGTAAACTCAAACAATGATAGATTCTAAAAATAAAAAAAGAAGTTCCAATTAATGTAAATCTTATAAAAAATCGTATTGGAGTTTTATTTAAATACTAGAGAAATTCAAGAACACAATAACAATTTCAGTTAATATGTATTTAATTAGTTTTACAAATGAAAATTTTAATTAATATGCAACTCAATTTATTTATATTACAAATAAAACTATTTTATTTAATATGCCTTCCAATTCGTTATGCAGTTCTGCGATGTTTCAAATATCGCCACTTAGTCAGGATAAAATTTATAACATCATTTACAATGCTCAGCTAAACAGGATGCTTATTTCTGGTGATTTTCGCGCCACAACGAAAACTGCCAGCATATCATCAAAAAATGAAAAATTCCCTTTGCAAAAACTAATTAAAATTTCAAAATTTATTTTATGAGTGTTTGTACTATATCTCTATCATTTTAATATTAAATACGACAAATATTCTACATTTGATTTAAATTACATTATAAATTGAAAACTTAATGAAGTTATATACGAATAATATATAGCTAATTGTTGCAATTAAAAATTGAAATTCAAAATTTTTTTTAACTAATATGCCACTTGATTACTAGAATAATAACAAAATGTATTTTTTGAAAAGATATCAACTTCATATGATATCCACTTGTTGGAATGTTCTGTGATTCTCTGAAATTATCTTCTCATGTTAATAAACATATTCAAGATACTCATATAGAAAAATGCAAGAAATTTTCAACTGATAAAAATAATTTTGATACTAATTGATGTATTACTTTTCAATTTGAAGGTCTCTTCAAACAGAGACAAACCTATTCAATGATAACAAAGGTCAGTCACTCGTTTAATTAAACGTGTGGCAGGTTTGTTTTTCATCGAAAGTTGTCCTGCTGTTTTAATGGAGACTCTGAAAAAGAAGAAAGATTATTAAAATACATTTACAGAGTAAATTTATAAGATTTTAAATTTTATACAAAAAATCTAAGCTTTAGAATAACAGTGCTTTTAATTTTAAAATATTCATTTTAAGTGAAAGATACTTAAGTATTAAAACTTATATTTAAATATTAATTTAATAATGCAATTAGAAACACATAGTTACATGCGCAAAAAAGAAATTTAATTTTCATTGCAATATACAATTCTTCTAGAAAAAAATTTAAGGAAGTTTTCGAAAATATTTGTGTATTTAGGCAAGATTTCAAATCATTCTCTTTATCTGAGTTTTTAAATTGATTTCTGAAGAGAGAATAGGTTTGTAGGTCAAGATATAAAATTAAGTTTATATTCAAGTTGTTTGATAGGTTTAAAAGAAAATATAGTATACTTAATGGAAGGAAATAATGAAATTAGTCATTTACAATAGACAATAAATAGATTGAGAAAATCTAATATAGAAAATTATATTAAGTTTTCAACCGATTGACGTATTTTGAAATTTATTCATTTATAACGTTAAACTGTTTAGGCCCCTTCCTACAAACTTATACAATGATAACAAAAGTCATTCGGTCTTTTAGATAGACATGTAACAAGCTTGATATGTTTTGTCTTTAAAATAAGAAAAAAATTTGTTGAAGTATATTCATAGAGTCTATACATATCAATTACGTTTTACTGTTTTTTATTAAGAAAATATTATTTTTTTATTTCGAAAAACTCTAGACTTTTAAATTACAATACTTTAAATTTTAAAATAATCATAATTTCTAAATAAATGCTATTAAATTTTATTTCTAAATGAATAATTTGACTCTAAAAACACAAAAGTATTATTTATGCAATTTTAAATAATTAGTTGTCAAAAATAGAAATAGCTTTAAAAGAGTACAAATATTTTATTTCCAGTTGTAACTTAATAAATTTTAAATATTTGTTTCAATTAAATCAAGTTATATATATAGTTGTTTGAATAATATTAAAAAAGTTAAAATTTTATATTTAGATTAATATTAAGTAATCACAAATTATAAAGTAATAAACTTTTTAAGTTAATTGAAAAATTTTCAATTCAGTATTTAAATTATTGAGGTAATATTTGGAAGTAGCTTTCGAAATATTTGTATAATACCTTCTTATTGAAAAACTCTTGCTTCTTGTCCGAGTTCAGCTTTAAATTACTTAATGCTTCATGATTATGAATTCAGGCTGAAATGTAAATTATTCCTACAAAAAAAATTATATATACATTTATGCAAAAGATATATGTTATAATTATATTTATAAAAAACTTAGAAATGTTAGTTTTTTAATTATCATTTATAATTTTTTTACACATTAAATAGAAGTAATACAATATATTGCAAACTTTTAATGCTGTTATCATCAAATCACATCCTCTCGTATTATTTGTATTAATAAATTACTCGATCAGACTCTGGTAATAATATTTTATGTTTTATTTTTCAAACAATAATTGTCTACTAATTTTAATTTGTTTTGTGTTAACCTTTCTAAATTAGTATGGCTTTTATGTATCATGCATTCTGTGCACAACTTTTTTAAACTGAGTTTAAAAGTGTTGAACAATACTATTGACACCAACTCTACACAGTAAGTATTCTCTCTTTTCTTAAAGCATAACAAAGTTTTAATAAAATAAACTAATAAATATTTTCTTATTTATTAAAGAATGCCATAGAATAAATGACGTGTTAAAAAGATAATAGAGGGGTTTTCAAGAAACAACGGCATTTGTTTTCACAAATTTAACTTATTTCTGCTTGTTATTCAGGAAGGATTTTTTACACGCATGTCACATTTTTATCTATTTACTTAAAAAAATTCAATTAACTCCTTCCAATCTGATGCAATTTTAAAAGAAAAATTCATAAAATTTAATTAAGAAAGCTTAGGAAAAATAATATTTTCAGTCAATTTTAATAACGAACTAGAATAATTTGCATTAAAATTTCTGAAAGAGCTCTAAGAAAAACTTACTGTTAATAGAGAATTTCTTTTATTTTCAAAAGACTTAAGATGTCGATTACGGGATAAATAATACAGTGCGCGAAAGTTGACCGTTAAGCAACAAGAAATCAAATTTAAAACTAAGGAGTTTTTAACTTTAAATTCAAAGAAATCCTTTCGAAATATATTTTCTAGCATACTAAATGAAACTTAATGAAATTCATAAAACTTAACGTAGAATTTGATACTGAATATAAAAGTGTGCAATACCTTTTATCAATATTTGTGTTTTCCTCATAGTAAGTGATACTTAGACTACAAGAAATCGTATTTTATAAATATATATCTGGATAAATATTCTACATAACCTACTTCATCTTGCAATGTTATTTGCTTGGCAGATGGCAATATTTTACATTTCCTTGGCATAATACTCACATAATAATGAAGCAAATTCGTCATTTAAAGCTCGTAAACTCAAACAATGATAGATTCTAAAAATAAAAAAAGAAGTTCCAATTAATGTAAATCTTATAAAAAATCGTATTGGAGTTTTATTTAAATACTAGAGAAATTCAAGAACACAATAACAATTTCAGTTAATATGTATTTAATTAGTTTTACAAATGAAAATTTTAATTAATATGCAACTCAATTTATTTATATTACAAATAAAACTATTTTATTTAATATGCCTTCCAATTCGTTATGCAGTTCTGCGATGTTTCAAATATCGCCACTTAGTCAGGATAAAATTTATAACATCATTTACAATGCTCAGCTAAACAGGATGCTTATTTCTGGTGATTTTCGCGCCACAACGAAAACTGCCAGCATATCATCAAAAAATGAAAAATTCCCTTTGCAAAAACTAATTAAAATTTCAAAATTTATTTTATGAGTGTTTGTACTATATCTCTATCATTTTAATATTAAATACGACAAATATTCTACATTTGATTTAAATTACATTATAAATTGAAAACTTAATGAAGTTATATACGAATAATATATAGCTAATTGTTGCAATTAAAAATTGAAATTCAAAATTTTTTTTAACTAATATGCCACTTGATTACTAGAATAATAACAAAATGTATTTTTTGAAAAGATATCAACTTCATATGATATCCACTTGTTGGAATGTTCTGTGATTCTCTGAAATTATCTTCTCATGTTAATAAACATATTCAAGATACTCATATAGAAAAATGCAAGAAATTTTCAACTGATAAAAATAATTTTGATACTAATTGATGTATTACTTTTCAATTTGAAGGTCTCTTCAAACAGAGACAAACCTATTCAATGATAACAAAGGTCAGTCACTCGTTTAATTAAACGTGTGGCAGGTTTGTTTTTCATCGAAAGTTGTCCTGCTGTTTTAATGGAGACTCTGAAAAAGAAGAAAGATTATTAAAATACATTTACAGAGTAAATTTATAAGATTTTAAATTTTATACAAAAAATCTAAGCTTTAGAATAACAGTGCTTTTAATTTTAAAATATTCATTTTAAGTGAAAGATACTTAAGTATTAAAACTTATATTTAAATATTAATTTAATAATGCAATTAGAAACACATAGTTACATGCGCAAAAAAGAAATTTAATTTTCATTGCAATATACAATTCTTCTAGAAAAAAATTTAAGGAAGTTTTCGAAAATATTTGTGTATTTAGGCAAGTTTTCAAATCATTCTCTTTATCTGAGTTTTTAAATTGATTTCTGAAGAGAGAATAGGTTTGTAGGTCAAGATATAAAATTAAGTTTATATTCAAGTTGTTTGATAGGTTTAAAAGAAAATATAGTATACTTAATGGAAGGAAATAATGAAATTAGTCATTTACAATAGACAATAAATAGATTGAGAAAATCTAATATAGAAAATTATATTAAGTTTTCAACCGATTGACGTATTTTGAAATTTATTCATTTATAACGTTAAACTGTTTAGGCCCCTTCCTACAAACTTATACAATGATAACAAAAGTCATTCGTTCTTTTAGATAGACATGTAACAAGCTTGATATGTTTTGTCTTTAAAATAAGAAAAAAATTTGTTGAAGTATATTCATAGAGTCTATACATATCAATTACGTTTTACTGTTTTTTATTAAGAAAATATTATTTTTTTATTTCGAAAAACTCTAGACTTTTAAATTACAATACTTTAAATTTTAAAATAATCATAATTTCTAAATAAATGCTATTAAATTTTATTTCTAAATGAATAATTTGACTCTAAAAACACAAAAGTATTATTTATGCAATTTTAAATAATTAGTTGTCAAAAATAGAAATAGCTTTAAAAGAGTACAAATATTTTATTTCCAGTTGTAACTTAATAAATTTTAAATATTTGTTTCAATTAAATCAAGTTATATATATAGTTGTTTGAATAATATTAAAAAAGTTAAAATTTTATATTTAGATTAATATTAAGTAATCACAAATTATAAAGTAATAAACTTTTTAAGTTAATTGAAAAATTTTCAATTCAGTATTTAAATTATTGAGGTAATATTTGAAAGTAGCTTTCGAAATATTTGTATAATACCTTCTTATTGAAAAACTCTTGCTTCTTGTCCGAGTTCAGCTTTAAATTACTTAATGCTTCATGATTATGAATTCAGGCTGAAATGTAAATTATTCCTACAAAAAAAATTATATATACATTTATGCAAAAGATATATGTTATAATTATATTTATAAAAAACTTAGAAATGTTAGTTTTTTAATTATCATTTATAATTTTTTTACACATTAAATAGAAGTAATACAATATATTGCAAACTTTTAATGCTGTTATCATCAAATCACATCCTCTCGTATTATTTGTATTAATAAATTACTCGATCAGACTCTGGTAATAATATTTTATGTTTTATTTTTCAAACAATAATTGTCTACTAATTTTAATTTGTTTTGTGTTAACCTTTCTAAATTAGTATGGCTTTTATGTATCATGCATTCTGTGCACAACTTTTTTAAACTGAGTTTAAAAGTGTTGAACAATACTATTGACACCAACTCTACACAGTAAGTATTCTCTCTTTTCTTAAAGCATAACAAAGTTTTAATAAAATAAACTAATAAATATTTTCTTATTTATTAAAGAATGCCATAGAATAAATGACGTGTTAAAAAGATAATAGAGGGGTTTTCAAGAAACAACGGCATTTGTTTTCACAAATTTAACTTATTTCTGCTTGTTATTCAGGAAGGATTTTTTACACGCATGTCACATTTTTATCTATTTACTTAAAAAAATTCAATTAACTCCTTCCAATCTGATGCAATTTTAAAAGAAAAATTCATAAAATTTAATTAAGAAAGCTTAGGAAAAATAATATTTTCAGTCAATTTTAATAACGAACTAGAATAATTTGCATTAAAATTTCTGAAAGAGCTCTAAGAAAAACTTACTGTTAATAGAGAATTTCTTTTATTTTCAAAAGACTTAAGATGTCGATTACGGGATAAATAATACAGTGCGCGAAAGTTGACCGTTAAGCAACAAGAAATCAAATTTAAAACTAAGGAGTTTTTAACTTTAAATTCAAAGAAATCCTTTCGAAATATATTTTCTAGCATACTAAATGAAACTTAATGAAATTCATAAAACTTAACGTAGAATTTGATACTGAATATAAAAGTGTGCAATACCTTTTATCAATATTTGTGTTTTCCTCATAGTAAGTGATACTTAGACTACAAGAAATCGTATTTTATAAATATATATCTGGATAAATATTCTACATAACCTACTTCATCTTGCAATGTTATTTGCTTGGCAGATGGCAATATTTTACATTTCCTTGGCATAATACTCACATAATAATGAAGCAAATTCGTCATTTAAAGCTCGTAAACTCAAACAATGATAGATTCTAAAAATAAAAAAAGAAGTTCCAATTAATGTAAATCTTATAAAAAATCGTATTGGAGTTTTATTTAAATACTAGAGAAATTCAAGAACACAATAACAATTTCAGTTAATATGTATTTAATTAGTTTTACAAATGAAAATTTTAATTAATATGCAACTCAATTTATTTATATTACAAATAAAACTATTTTATTTAATATGCCTTCCAATTCGTTATGCAGTTCTGCGATGTTTCAAATATCGCCACTTAGTCAGGATAAAATTTATAACATCATTTACAATGCTCAGCTAAACAGGATGCTTATTTCTGGTGATTTTCGCGCCACAACGAAAACTGCCAGCATATCATCAAAAAATGAAAAATTCCCTTTGCAAAAACTAATTAAAATTTCAAAATTTATTTTATGAGTGTTTGTACTATATCTCTATCATTTTAATATTAAATACGACAAATATTCTACATTTGATTTAAATTACATTATAAATTGAAAACTTAATGAAGTTATATACGAATAATATATAGCTAATTGTTGCAATTAAAAATTGAAATTCAAATTTTTTTTAACTAATATGCCACTTGATTACTAGAATAATAACAAAATGTATTTTTTGAAAAGATATCAACTTCATATGATATCCACTTGTTGGAATGTTCTGTGATTCTCTGAAATTATCTTCTCATGTTAATAAACATATTCAAGATACTCATATAGAAAAATGCAAGAAATTTTCAACTGATAAAAATAATTTTGATACTAATTGATGTATTACTTTTCAATTTGAAGGTCTCTTCAAACAGAGACAAACCTATTCAATGATAACAAAGGTCAGTCACTCGTTTAATTAAACGTGTGGCAGGTTTGTTTTTCATCGAAAGTTGTCCTGCTGTTTTAATGGAGACTCTGAAAAAGAAGAAAGATTATTAAAATACATTTACAGAGTAAATTTATAAGATTTTAAATTTTATACAAAAAATCTAAGCTTTAGAATAACAGTGCTTTTAATTTTAAAATATTCATTTTAAGTGAAAGATACTTAAGTATTAAAACTTATATTTAAATATTAATTTAATAATGCAATTAGAAACACATAGTTACATGCGCAAAAAAGAAATTTAATTTTCATTGCAATATACAATTCTTCTAGAAAAAAATTTAAGGAAGTTTTCGAAAATATTTGTGTATTTAGGCAAGTTTTCAAATCATTCTCTTTATCTGAGTTTTTAAATTGATTTCTGAAGAGAGAATAGGTTTGTAGGTCAAGATATAAAATTAAGTTTATATTCAAGTTGTTTGATAGGTTTAAAAGAAAATATAGTATACTTAATGGAAGGAAATAATGAAATTAGTCATTTACAATAGACAATAAATAGATTGAGAAAATCTAATATAGAAAATTATATTAAGTTTTCAACCGATTGACGTATTTTGAAATTTATTCATTTATAACGTTAAACTGTTTAGGCCCCTTCCTACAAACTTATACAATGATAACAAAAGTCATTCGTTCTTTTAGATAGACATGTAACAAGCTTGATATGTTTTGTCTTTAAAATAAGAAAAAAATTTGTTGAAGTATATTCATAGAGTCTATACATATCAATTACGTTTTACTGTTTTTTATTAAGAAAATATTATTTTTTTATTTCGAAAAACTCTAGACTTTTAAATTACAATACTTTAAATTTTAAAATAATCATAATTTCTAAATAAATGCTATTAAATTTTATTTCTAAATGAATAATTTGACTCTAAAAACACAAAAGTATTATTTATGCAATTTTAAATAATTAGTTGTCAAAAATAGAAATAGCTTTAAAAGAGTACAAATATTTTATTTCCAGTTGTAACTTAATAAATTTTAAATATTTGTTTCAATTAAATCAAGTTATATATATAGTTGTTTGAATAATATTAAAAAAGTTAAAATTTTATATTTAGATTAATATTAAGTAATCACAAATTATAAAGTAATAAACTTTTTAAGTTAATTGAAAAATTTTCAATTCAGTATTTAAATTATTGAGGTAATATTTGAAAGTAGCTTTCGAAATATTTGTATAATACCTTCTTATTGAAAAACTCTTGCTTCTTGTCCGAGTTCAGCTTTAAATTACTTAATGCTTCATGATTATGAATTCAGGCTGAAATGTAAATTATTCCTACAAAAAAAATTATATATACATTTATGCAAAAGATATATGTTATAATTATATTTATAAAAAACTTAGAAATGTTAGTTTTTTAATTATCATTTATAATTTTTTTACACATTAAATAGAAGTAATACAATATATTGCAAACTTTTAATGCTGTTATCATCAAATCACATCCTCTCGTATTATTAGTATTAATAAATTACTCGATCAGACTCTGGTAATAATATTTTATGTTTTATTTTTCAAACAATAATTGTCTACTAATTTTAATTTGTTTTGTGTTAACCTTTCTAAATTAGTATGGCTTTTATGTATCATGCATTCTGTGCACAACTTTTTTAAACTGAGTTTAAAAGTGTTGAACAATACTATTGACACCAACTCTACACAGTAAGTATTCTCTCTTTTCTTAAAGCATAACAAAGTTTTAATAAAATAAACTAATAAATATTTTCTTATTTATTAAAGAATGCCATAGAATAAATGACGTGTTAAAAAGATAATAGAGGGGTTTTCAAGAAACAACGGCATTTGTTTTCACAAATTTAACTTATTTCTGCTTGTTATTCAGGAAGGATTTTTTACACGCATGTCACATTTTTATCTATTTACTTAAAAAAATTCAATTAACTCCTTCCAATCTGATGCAATTTTAAAAGAAAAATTCATAAAATTTAATTAAGAAAGCTTAGGAAAAATAATATTTTCAGTCAATTTTAATAACGAACTAGAATAATTTGCATTAAAATTTCTGAAAGAGCTCTAAGAAAAACTTACTGTTAATAGAGAATTTCTTTTATTTTCAAAAGACTTAAGATGTCGATTACGGGATAAATAATACAGTGCGCGAAAGTTGACCGTTAAGCAACAAGAAATCAAATTTAAAACTAAGGAGTTTTTAACTTTAAATTCAAAGAAATCCTTTCGAAATATATTTTCTAGCATACTAAATGAAACTTAATGAAATTCATAAAACTTAACGTAGAATTTGATACTGAATATAAAAGTGTGCAATACCTTTTATCAATATTTGTGTTTTCCTCATAGTAAGTGATACTTAGACTACAAGAAATCGTATTTTATAAATATATATCTGGATAAATATTCTACATAACCTACTTCATCTTGCAATGTTATTTGCTTGGCAGATGGCAATATTTTACATTTCCTTGGCATAATACTCACATAATAATGAAGCAAATTCGTCATTTAAAGCTCGTAAACTCAAACAATGATAGATTCTAAAAATAAAAAAAGAAGTTCCAATTAATGTAAATCTTATAAAAAATCGTATTGGAGTTTTATTTAAATACTAGAGAAATTCAAGAACACAATAACAATTTCAGTTAATATGTATTTAATTAGTTTTACAAATGAAAATTTTAATTAATATGCAACTCAATTTATTTATATTACAAATAAAACTATTTTATTTAATATGCCTTCCAATTCGTTATGCAGTTCTGCGATGTTTCAAATATCGCCACTTAGTCAGGATAAAATTTATAACATCATTTACAATGCTCAGCTAAACAGGATGCTTATTTCTGGTGATTTTCGCGCCACAACGAAAACTGCCAGCATATCATCAAAAAATGAAAAATTCCCTTTGCAAAAACTAATTAAAATTTCAAAATTTATTTTATGAGTGTTTGTACTATATCTCTATCATTTTAATATTAAATACGACAAATATTCTACATTTGATTTAAATTATATTATAAATTGAAAACTTAATGAAGTTATATACGAATAATATATAGCTAATTGTTGCAATTAAAAATTGAAATTCAAATTTTTTTTAACTAATATGCCACTTGATTACTAGAATAATAACAAAATGTATTTTTTGAAAAGATATCAACTTCATATGATATCCACTTGTTGGAATGTTCTGTGATTCTCTGAAATTATCTTCTCATGTTAATAAACATATTCAAGATACTCATATAGAAAAATGCAAGAAATTTTCAACTGATAAAAATAATTTTGATACTAATTGATGTATTACTTTTCAATTTGAAGGTCTCTTCAAACAGAGACAAACCTATTCAATGATAACAAAGGTCAGTCACTCGTTTAATTAAACGTGTGGCAGGTTTGTTTTTCATCGAAAGTTGTCCTGCTGTTTTAATGGAGACTCTGAAAAAGAAGAAAGATTATTAAAATACATTTACAGAGTAAATTTATAAGATTTTAAATTTTATACAAAAAATCTAAGCTTTAGAATAACAGTGCTTTTAATTTTAAAATATTCATTTTAAGTGAAAGATACTTAAGTATTAAAACTTATATTTAAATATTAATTTAATAATGCAATTAGAAACACATAGTTACATGCGCAAAAAAGAAATTTAATTTTCATTGCAATATACAATTCTTCTAGAAAAATATTTAAGGAAGTTTTCGAAAATATTTGTGTATTTAGGCAAGTTTTCAAATCATTCTCTTTATCTGAGTTTTTAAATTGATTTCTGAAGAGAGAATAGGTTTGTAGGTCAAGATATAAAATTAAGTTTATATTCAAGTTGTTTGATAGGTTTAAAAGAAAATATAGTATACTTAATGGAAGGAAATAATGAAATTAGTCATTTACAATAGACAATAAATAGATTGAGAAAATCTAATATAGAAAATTATATTAAGTTTTCAACCGATTGACGTATTTTGAAATTTATTCATTTATAACGTTAAACTGTTTAGGCCCCTTCCTACAAACTTATACAATGATAACAAAAGTCATTCGTTCTTTTAGATAGACATGTAACAAGCTTGATATGTTTTGTCTTTAAAATAAGAAAAAAATTTGTTGAAGTATATTCATAGAGTCTATACATATCAATTACGTTTTACTGTTTTTTATTAAGAAAATATTATTTTTTTATTTCGAAAAACTCTAGACTTTTAAATTACAATACTTTACAATTTTAAAATAATCATAATTTCTAAATAAATGCTATTAAATTTTATTTCTAAATGAATAATTTGACTCTAAAAACACAAAAGTATTATTTATGCAATTTTAAATAATTAGTTGTCAAAAATAGAAATAGCTTTAAAAGAGTACAAATATTTTATTTCCAGTTGTAACTTAATAAATTTTAAATATTTGTTTCAATTAAATCAAGTTATATATATAGTTGTTTGAATAATATTAAAAAAGTTAAAATTTTATATTTAGATTAATATTAAGTAATCACAAATTATAAAGTAATAAACTTTTTAAGTTAATTGAAAAATTTTCAATTCAGTATTTAAATTATTGAGGTAATATTTGAAAGTAGCTTTCGAAATATTTGTATAATACCTTCTTATTGAAAAACTCTTGCTTCTTGTCCGAGTTCAGCTTTAAATTACTTAATGCTTCATGATTATGAATTCAGGCTGAAATGTAAATTATTCCTACAAAAAAAATTATATATACATTTATGCAAAAGATATATGTTATAATTATATTTATAAAAAACTTAGAAATGTTAGTTTTTTAATTATCATTTATAATTTTTTTACACATTAAATAGAAGTAATACAATATATTGCAAACTTTTAATGCTGTTATCATCAAATCACATCCTCTCGTATTATTAGTATTAATAAATTACTCGATCAGACTCTGGTAATAATATTTTATGTTTTATTTTTCAAACAATAATTGTCTACTAATTTTAATTTGTTTTGTGTTAACCTTTCTAAATTAGTATGGCTTTTATGTATCATGCATTCTGTGCACAACTTTTTTAAACTGAGTTTAAAAGTGTTGAACAATACTATTGACACCAACTCTACACAGTAAGTATTCTCTCTTTTCTTAAAGCATAACAAAGTTTTAATAAAATAAACTAATAAATATTTTCTTATTTATTAAAGAATGCCATAGAATAAATGACGTGTTAAAAAGATAATAGAGGGGTTTTCAAGAAACAACGGCATTTGTTTTCACAAATTTAACTTATTTCTGCTTGTTATTCAGGAAGGATTTTTTACACGCATGTCACATTTTTATCTATTTACTTAAAAAAATTCAATTAACTCCTTCCAATCTGATGCAATTTTAAAAGAAAAATTCATAAAATTTAATTAAGAAAGCTTAGGAAAAATAATATTTTCAGTCAATTTTAATAACGAACTAGAATAATTTGCATTAAAATTTCTGAAAGAGCTCTAAGAAAAACTTACTGTTAATAGAGAATTTCTTTTATTTTCAAAAGACTTAAGATGTCGATTACGGGATAAATAATACAGTGCGCGAAAGTTGACCGTTAAGCAACAAGAAATCAAATTTAAAACTAAGGAGTTTTTAACTTTAAATTCAAAGAAATCCTTTCGAAATATATTTTCTAGCATACTTAATGAAACTTAATGAAATTCATAAAACTTAACGTAGAATTTGATACTGAATATAAAAGTGTGCAATACCTTTTATCAATATTTGTGTTTTCCTCATAGTAAGTGATACTTAGACTACAAGAAATCGTATTTTATAAATATATATCTGGATAAATATTCTACATAACCTACTTCATCTTGCAATGTTATTTGCTTGGCAGATGGCAATATTTTACATTTCCTTGGCATAATACTCACATAATAATGAAGCAAATTCGTCATTTAAAGCTCGTAAACTCAAACAATGATAGATTCTAAAAATAAAAAAAGAAGTTCCAATTAATGTAAATCTTATAAAAAATCGTATTGGAGTTTTATTTAAATACTAGAGAAATTCAAGAACACAATAACAATTTCAGTTAATATGTATTTAATTAGTTTTACAAATGAAAATTTTAATTAATATGCAACTCAATTTATTTATATTACAAATAAAACTATTTTATTTAATATGCCTTCCAATTCGTTATGCAGTTCTGCGATGTTTCAAATATCGCCACTTAGTCAGGATAAAATTTATAACATCATTTACAATGCTCAGCTAAACAGGATGCTTATTTCTGGTGATTTTCGCGCCACAACGAAAACTGCCAGCATATCATCAAAAAATGAAAAATTCCCTTTGCAAAAACTAATTAAAATTTCAAAATTTATTTTATGAGTGTTTGTACTATATCTCTATCATTGTAATATTAAATACGACAAATATTCTACATTTGATTTATATTATATTATAAATTGAAAACTTAATGAAGTTATATACGAATAATATATGGCTAATTGTTGCAATTAAAAATTGAAATTCAAATTTTTTTTTAACTAATATGCCACTTGATTACTAGAATAATAACGAAATGTATTTTTTGAAAAGATATCAACTTCATATGATATCCACTTGTTGGAATGTTCTGTGATTCTCTGAAATTATCTTCTCATGTTAATAAACATATTCAAGATACTCATATAGAAAAATGCAAGAAATTTTCAACTGATAAAAATAATTTTGATACTAATTGATGTATTACTTTTCAATTTGAAGGTCTCTTCAAACAGAGACAAACCTATTCAATGATAACAAAGGTCAGTCACTCGTTTAATTAAACGTGTGGCAGGTTTGTTTTTCATCGAAAGTTGTCCTGCTGTTTTAATGGAGACTCTGAAAAAGAAGAAAGATTATTAAAATACATTTACAGAGTAAATTTATAAGATTTTAAATTTTATACAAAAAATCTAAGCTTTAGAATAACAGTGCTTTTAATTTTAAAATATTCATTTTAAGTGAAAGATACTTAAGTATTAAAACTTATATTTAAATATTAATTTAATAATGCAATTAGAAACACATAGTTACATGCGCAAAAAAGAAATTTAATTTTCATTGCAACATACAATTCTTCTAGAAAAATATTTAAGGAAGTTTTCGAAAATATTTGTGTATTTAGGCAAGTTTTCAAATCATTCTCTTTATCTGAGTTTTTAAATTGATTTCTGAAGAGAGAATAGGTTTGTAGGTCAAGATATAAAATTAAGTTTATATTCAAGTTGTTTGATAGGTTTAAAAGAAAATATAGTATACTTAATGGAAGGAAATAATGAAATTAGTCATTTACAATAGACAATAAATAGATTGAGAAAATCTAATATAGAAAATTATATTAAGTTTTCAACCGATTGACGTATTTTGAAATTTATTCATTTATAACGTTAAACTGTTTAGGCCCCTTCCTACAAACTTATACAATGATAACAAAAGTCATTCGTTCTTTTAGATAGACATGTAACAAGCTTGATATGTTTTGTCTTTAAAATAAGAAAAAAATTTGTTGAAGTATATTCATAGAGTCTATACATATCAATTACGTTTTACTGTTTTTTATTAAGAAAATATTATTTTTTTATTTCGAAAAACTCTAGACTTTTAAATTACAATACTTTAAATTTTAAAATAATCATAATTTCTAAATAAATGCTTTTAAATTTTATTTCCAAATGAATAATTTGACTCTAAAAACACAAAAGTATTATTTATGCAATTTTAAATAATTAGTTGTCAAAAATAGAAATAGCTTTAAAAGAGTACAAATATTTTATTTCCAGTTGTAACTTAATAAATTTTAAATATTTGTTTCAATTAAATCAAGTTATATATATAGTTGTTTGAATAATATTAAAAAAGTTAAAATTTTATTTTTAGATTAATATTAAGTAATCACAAATAAAGTAATAAACCTTTTAAGTAAATTGAAAAATTTTCAATTTATTGTTTAAATTATTGAGGTAATATTTGAAAGTAGCTTTCGAAATATTTGTATAATACCTTCTTATTGAAAAATTTTTGCTTCTTGTCCGAGTTCAGCTTTAAATTACTTAATGCTTCATGATTATGAATTCAGGCTGAAATGTAAAATATTCCTACAAAAAAAATTGTATATACAGTAATGCAAAAAAACATATGGTATAATTATATTAATAAACAATTTAGAAATGTTAGTTTTTTAGTTTTCATTTATAATTTTGTAACACATTAAATAGAAGTAATACAATATATTGCAAACCCTTAATGCTGTTATCATCAAATCACAACCTCTCGTATTATTGATATTAATAAATTACTCAATCAGACTCTGGTAATGAGTTGTTTATTTTATGTTTCATTTTTCAATCACTAATTGTCTACTAATTTTAATTTGTTTTGTGGTAACCTTTCTAAATTAGTATGGCTTTTATATATCATGCATTTTGTGCACAACTTTTTTAAACTGAGTTTAAAAGTGTTGAACAATACTATTGACACCAACTCTATCCAGGAAGTATTTTCTCTTTTATTGAAGCATTACACATCTTTATTGAAATTAATTATTAAAGCTATTTGTAGATTATTTTACTACCTTTAATACCTTATTAATTTTTTTAAACTGGGTTTTTAAGGTTGAATTACATTTACAATCTTTTCATTTATAAATATTTTAATTCTCTTTATTATTTTGCAGTGATTAATTTAAGTTTATTTATTTAACTTTTGTTGCTGTCCTCTATGTTCAATTTCTTGTCCAGAAAACAACCAATATATTTAAGAAAAAATGTTTGTATTTATTTTATTTTACAGCTAGAGTGACATATGCGAAGTGATAGTGCATTTTAAAGTGCTTACCACATTCAATATTGTTTGAAAATGTTTACGATCTGAGGTATCGTAATGTAATGCTAATGTTAATGAATTATGTATAATACGCTACCTCTCATCATGAGTATCATTACTTTAAACACAAATTATTTCTGAGAACGGAAAAATCTATATTAATATCATATTACAAGAGAATGAGTGTCATTTTTGAGTTGAAAAGTGAATTTATAAAACACATAATTTCTTTTTTTCTTCTTCAAAAAATTTACCGTAGCAAAAAAAAAAAGGAAAGGGGAAAGTGTAATAAAGTATTTTAAAGTTTCCAATGATAAGTAAGGTATTGTTTGAATGATTGCGTACATAACACTTCGCATCGCAAGAATTTGCACATTCCAATTCGCATGTTTTTAAAGTTTTCTGTGATTTCTTACATTTTTATAAAAAATAATAGGTATAATAAATTTAATAAAACAACCTACTTTAAACATACTGTCGGTAATAATTCAAATTACTAAAATAATTCAATTTGTAAGAAAAAATTTACTTTTACCTTATTGGTTCCGGGATTCAGATTCAAGAATATTCCATCTAAATTCTATACACATGACTAAAGAAATGTTCTCCAATATCAATATTTATCTATTTATGGTTAAAAAATATTATAGGAGGACAGATATATTTACAAAATTTAGTTTCTGTGCGCACGCATCTATATTCCTTACGGATCAAGACATAGTGGCATTCTGCTTACAGTTTTTCGCTTGCGATTATGGGATCTCAACCTGACGTCATCAATGCGTATCCAATTGACGTCACACTTCAGCAGCTCACTCGTTGCTCATGGCAACGCAGTCAGTGAATTCTTTTTTACACAAAAAATTAACTATGCCATATATGTTAACACCTTAATGGAACTGAAAGCTATTAAAAATGGTTTTATGCGCTCTTCATGGGTGCCGAAATCAGTGTGGTGGAGATTCTGGAAAAAATCTTTTTACTCGATTCCAATAATAACTAAAAAGAGTCCTCAAATCGAATAATTTCCTCGTAAGCGTAGCAATTTGTGGGTATCCTGATTTAGCCGAACAGACATAATAGAAAATAAATTATGGTATCCAAGAGTCATTCATTTCATTCATTCATCCTTCATTTTATTTCAAATAAACAGAATGTTGTGCAACAATGAGAGCAATGTAAATATGATTTATTACAAATTTATTATTTATATTTTTCCTAGCCGTCTTTTGACATGGATTTACTTTATCGAAATATTGGTTTATAAAATTTTCTTAATTTAATAATTTTATATTTTTAAATGTAATTCAAACAGAATTACATTTAAAATGATATTTACCCATGGTATTTTCATCTTATTTTAATACTTAATTCATATTTTTGTAATAAAATAAATGTAATTCGTTTTAAATAATGGAGTAAATACATTTTTAGTTGAATAGCAAGTACATATATACATGAAATAGTATCTAGATTTATACATATATGCAAATAAAATTACACATGAGTCAGCTCATTTAATTAAACATGTAAGTTAAAAATACACGTAAATCAGTGCATGTATACATATATTAAAAAATATTTAATAATGCACGTAAATGGAAATTAAAATGTTTTCAGTATCATTTTAGTGTTTTAACTCTTAAATTTTTCTGTTAAAATATTTATTATTTAAAAAGTAACAAATTTTATTAAAAAGAATGATTAAATCTGTACTTTTCAGATTACACTGATACATCGTAAAAAATAAAAAATGAAACAGAGAGACAAAGAGAAAAAAATAATAAATACATGAAAGGAAGTAGGTAAAGGAAAGAACATTCATGTCATTTTAGGTCATACTGACTAATTAAAAATGAAAATTAAATGTTCCATACATTAGGGATTTGATTATGAATTCAAAGCAAAAAAGAGTTTGTGTGTGTTTTTCATGAGAAAATAAAGGCCGAATAAAAATCATTTAAATATACCTTTAATGTTTAAAAACACATGAAGAACAGTTACTTAAATACTAATTTTGTATAGTAAACACAATCGTGTATCGAAACCTATTTCTAAATTTAAGCTATGAAATCTTAAAAGTTAAAAACAATATAAATGATTAGTATCTTTTTTTCTTTAAAAAAAATTTAATATCAAATTTTAAATAATGTTTGTATTTTGAAGTGAATAATTTCATTATTTTATTAAAATTATGGATATTCTAAAAGCATTAAATGAGCAGAAAATTCAATTAAGAAACCTTCTTTTAACATCTGATATTGCTAAATAACTGTGAAAAACAACTTAAAACGTGAACACGCGAAGAACAATAGATTTACACTTTATATGCAGAACTACAAAAGTAATTCAGGTTTATGAATATTATATCTTATCAACTATCAATAACATATGTAATAAATAATAACACTTTTATTAAATAAAAATGTCCTTGCTAAAAAATAACAAATCGAGAAATTCATAAAAATGTATTAAATTTTGTTTTTAATTTTGTTTTTTGATTTTCATTATTAATCATTATAAGTAAATATTAAACTTTAAACGCACAACAATTTGGAAATAATTCTCTGACAATATATATATATATATATATATATATATATATATATATATATATATATATATATATATATATATATATATATATATATATATATATATATATATATATATATATATATATATATATATATATATATATATATATATATACGAGGGTAACTCTGAAATTTTTTGAGCTACAACTAGGTTTTTAAAGTTATACTTACAAAATTTTAGGTGTGTTCAAAGTAGTCTCTTTCAGCATCAATGCACTTTTGTATACGAATTTTCCACAGATTAAATGCCTCAAGCCATTCATTTCTTGGAATAGATGAAAAAAATGCATTTATAGCCACATCAATCTCTTCTTCTGAATGAAAGGACGTCCACGTAAGTACTTTTTTAGATCAAAGAGTAGCCAAAAGTCGCACATAGCTAGATCAGGTGAATACGGTGGATGTTCGATCACTTTAATTTGTTTTTGTTTAAGAAACTCAACTGTTAATCCGGCTGTATGTGAAGATGCATTGTCATGGTGAAGCATTAGAGACCTAACATTCAGTTCTTGTAGAATTTCTGGAAGATATTTAGTGGTATACCAGGTTGCTGTTACAGTCTTCTGTCCTTCCAACTTGATGGCTTTGACCAAACCCGTACTTCTGAAGAAAACGGCATACATCACTTTTTTCAGTGCGCGTTGTTTTTTCACCATTGTCTGCGTGGGATCATCTTCAAAGACCCATACTTTGCTTTCTTGACGTGTTGGAACGTCAAAAAACGGTATGTACTTTTCACCACCTGTTACAATTTTAGAAATGATGCGGTGGCCACCATCATTCAGCATATTAAGAGTTTCTTTACTGATTCTGACACGCTCTTCTTTTTGATGCTCAGCTAGATTATGGGGAACCCAACGGCAAACTACTTTTTTCATATGTAATTCTTCATGAATGATTTTGTGTATGGCTGCGGATCCAATGTTAAGTTCCTTCTGTATCATTTGATAGGTTCAGCGATTATCATCCATTAACATTTTTCGTATGGCAGACACATTAACCGGGATTACTGCCGACGGAGGCCTTCCTGTGTGTTCTTCATCCTGAAGAAAATTGCGACCTCTTCTAAATTCTCTAAAAAATCTGAATACAGTTACACGAGCTGAAGATTCATCACCAAATGCTAATTGCAACCGTTGAACGCATTCTTCTTGATTTAATCCTGCTTTGAAATCGTAGAAAACCATAGCGCTAAAATGTTTTCGCGTCAACTCCATTTTCTCTTCTGTTTAAAATTTATTCCACGCTAAACAAGTTGAAGTAAGTCAGTAAAAAATCGTCTTCTGTGTTAAAATACTTTGTACTTTAAAATTAAACATTATTTTTATTTTGTAAATTCTCGCATGCGCGTATCTCAAAAATTTCAGAGTACCCTCGTATATAGATAGATAGATAGATATAGATATAAATATTGCTATGTAGTTAGATAGATAATTATTTTATATTTCTTATAAGCATTTCATGTAAAAATATATACGCCTAAACAAAATTAAGCATAGCTATAAATTTATGACAAAATTTTAATGATACGAATTTCATTCATACAAATTCTTAAAAATTATCTACTTTAATATTCATTTATATTAAGATATCATGTGTTTGAAAATTTAATTATCCTGAGTTAAAAAAATATAAATTAGCAGTTTTATTCAACATAAAATTTTTAAAATGAAATTATATAAAGTCTGATATTTATGAATATTTAACTGTCTGATACATTATAAAAAACAGAAAATACTTCTCACATTACGAGAGTTATTCGACTTACGCAAACGACACACAAATGTAATCTTAAATAGTGCAAGTGAAATTCTAGTTTCATTATATATTCAAAAGTAATTTAACAGTTTTTCATGTGATTCATAACTGTAAAAAATGTAAAATGGCACTATTTCGCATTTCCCATGATAGAACTTTAAAGGTCTGTAAAAAATACGACTGGATGATAGCCTACAATGTTTAAATACACAGCTTAAAAATTATTCTATTTAATTTAAACTTTTTGTTAATTGAACTTTATTGACTAATTATTATAAACTAAAATACTACAAAATATTTTTGTAAAAAATTCACTATTTAATTATATAAAACGCTCGCGCGCGCATATATTTTAAACATAAAATAACAAATATAACCGGAAACTATAAGAGCCAGTGAACAATTTAAGTAAAAGTTTATAAATCGAAAACAGTGTTTAAATATACTCAGATATAATAAAATTATCTGAAAGAAGTCGAAGAAACTCGGTACTCACCTTGAGAAAGCAGAAGATGGAGCTCATTCAGAGGAATCTCAGTTTTATTAGATGCTGTTGTGGTAACCCTATTCAGTTATCAATGATGTCTGTTGCGTTACGAATTGTTGCATGTGTATTTGCTTTCATTAATAAGTCCTATTGCCTTTAATATTTTTATTTTAACAATAACAATTAACAAATAACAATTCTCATGATTATATTCCATAAAAATGAGTTCCACACCGTGATACACTGGTGCCAATACGGTCTTCATTCGACCGCATCCAAATAGCAACTGGCTAGATTCCCCATCGGATAGGGAAGATGCGCTTCTCATTCCCCTTTAGGGATTTACTGTGGCTGAGTTGCCACAATGTCAGACGCGAGATTATCATTGGTTAATTCAATATCGTCCACTCAGGATTTGATCTAATCAGGTAATTTCAGAGGAGATGCTGGAATTCAAGTTTTATCGGCTGTTTAGCCAAAAAAAAAAAAAAACCAGCAATATTTATTATTTTAAGCTGATCATAAGATAAACCCACCATATTTAATTTTTTTCAATGAAAAAAGCATTTTATAGCCATGGATTTAATTTTTATTTCAAATAAAAATTTTAATGGTATAAAATTTAATAAAAATTACAGAAATTCATTATTTATGATTCTTTTGAAAGAAATAACCTTTTTTTGTACTAAATAAATATGCATACTTAAAATACTATCATATAAAAATAAAGTATGAATTCCTATACGTGTAATGATATGACAAATTATATAATTAATATTTTAAAAAAAATCGAAATTTTATTTATTGTTAAAAGTATATTATTTCCTTAACTTTATTGAAAACCGTAAAAATATTTTCAAATTAAAAAGAATAAGTTAAATAACTATTAATTTAAAACAATCAAAAAATATTTTTTCTCAACTTAATATAATTCTCATGTTCATTTTTGTCACTTTAATCTAATTAATAATAAAAATCAAATTATAATTTTCTGAACTGTTTTTCCTAAAATTTAAATTTTAGATATTCTAAAAATCTGTCAGAAAATATGTGTAAATCAAATCTGTTGACAGAAAAAATTGCATACGGGATAATTCAACATATGACAAATCGACCATACTGAGAAGATTATTTCACTAGTTATAACTGGAAAAAAATCTACGCGAAACAATATACAATTAAATAAAATTAAAATTAAATAATATTAGTTCAAAATTTAACTTTTTAGCAACAAACATTTTAATAGTAGATGAAATATATACTTTCTGTTTTGATTGATAAATTACATGCAAAAATTTATTTAAAACTACTATGTTTCCATCCTGATAGTTGACGCCAAGCTGGCAGCCGAATGATTAGCACACTTGCCTTCTGTTCACCAATTCTTAGGTTCGAATCTTACCTTGGTGCGTGGGTGCTTGTTGTGGTTCAAAATCTTCTTTAAGACGCATGTCCTGGTCTAATTAGTTTTCGTGTGAAAAAAAAATGATCGTTGAGTGACAAACAAACCAATCCCAATAGTTGAAATTCAACTGGAATTATCATTTGTCTACGTTAAAAAATTTCATATATTTACATAAATTAGTATATTAAACTTTTTTCATGTATTCGCCATGATTTCTATAAACGTAAATACTAAATTAATTGTGGCGTTCAATAATATTTTCTTAGTAATAAGGCCAATAATCGATAAACTTATTCGCAGTTATGAAAAATATTCTGGTTTAATGAAACTTTCAATGAGTGTAATTTCATGAGATTATTAATTCAGCTTACGTCATTACTGTCTATGTCTGCCGAGAGAAGTTGTTAAGACTTTAAAGCTTACTAATTTTAAACTACCATCAAATTATGAAGTTGACGTTTGCTCTGGCATCCACTGCAGAGCCGCAGATACAAAGAAACTTTCTAATGAACATAACCTCTCTCAATGTGTTGATATTTCGACTGGATCAGGTATCGAACTTGTTACTTTCCAGGCTCGAGAACGACGTTTTTTTCATCAGAATACTCAGGACATAGTCTACAATTACATTTATAATCGATGAAAATAATTAATGAAAAAATGAAAACTATATTTCATATTTTTATTCTACATCATACGTATGTGATATCAGTACTTATAATATGAAAAATTATATTGATTAGAGTGAAAAATTCTTAATTAAACATAAAAAGTATTTAATTACTGATATTTTTATATTTTATTCAAAATAGTCCTTATTTTAATGATTTGCTAAACTGTTTCAAAATTGGAAAAATAGCTATAAGTTACATATTAAATTAATTTCAAATAAATATTAATCTTTCAATCCATTAATTTAAAAATATAAATACTAATTTTCTGTTTAATATGTTGTTTAACTTTTAGTAAGAAGAAAGTTTTATATTCTGGATAAATATATATACTATTCCATAATATCAAATTTTCTATAAGCTTCGATGCATATATAGTTACTGCTTTAAATGTTACTTACTTCAATAATGTATTGCTTTTTAGGAAATACCATAAATTTCTCAAAAGAAAGTGTTATCAGAAGTATTATTTATTTGTAGAGTGTAGAGTTTTAACTTTAATTTAAATAATACTTTCTAAAAAAACTATAACTAAACATTTTTATCCTTCCAGGTCTTATATTCCATACCTGAGGAAACAAATGTAAACATTTAAATTTGAGCTATACAAGGTCAATTAAAATGAAGTATCACTGCTTAAATTTTTCTTGATTTTCTTACCACGTAAATAAGAGGATTTCAGTTTAAGCATTGTGAATATTTTCGGCAAAGAAGTTGATTCATGTTATACATAACTGTCCATTTGTACTCTAATTTTGTTTGAATGATACAAATCTTAAAGAAAATATATGCATTATTTTAAGAACTGTTAACAATTTTGATATCGAATGTACAATTATATGCAATTTGAATGCCTGCATTTCTAGTAGATTATTGCTAATTTAGAAGTTTCACATCGCCCTAGATTCAAAATTTATATGTAAATTTCTACTGAAATTACTCTATTGAAAACTACATATTAATATTATGATAATGAAAATAGCGCATATATATATATATATATATATATATATATATATATATATATATATAATCTTGAGAAAATAAAAAATACATATTATCTATCGAAATATTCATATTATCTAAATTATCCCTGCCTAATTACCCATTTCACGCGTATACGTTTATAAATTGATTTGAGTTTTAAATTAAAACTTTATATTTTTTAAATCGCAAAATTAGTGATTGAGTTCTATAAAAACTTCTTGAAAATATGATTTTACGATGCTCAAAAGGGTAAAATTCCTGAAAAAATATCAAAGTTAATACGATATTTTTTTATTATGACCACTTCTTCAGACATGATAATAATGACTCGGAAAAAATGTGCAAAAGAATCATCACATAAGAAAAAAAAAATCCAAAAATGCTAACATTTCATTCTTAATAACTAAATATTATTAATCTTTTGCTGTTAATAACATCGTTACATACACTTAAATTCTAATTACTCAACTTGATATATTCTTAGATAATACAGTCTCAAAACTTTCTATAATAATATAGTAAAAATCTTCAATAATAGATTAAATTATTAACGAAAAATAGCAGTGTATCTGAATCATATTTGTGAAGGTTATTATTATCCTTATTAATAAATATTTTCCTATTAAAACTAGTACAGATTATTTGAAAATAAAAAAAAATATTGCTCAAGAAGTAATCCTTTTACAATCAAAATAACTCCAGTCTTTTATTAAAAATAAACAAAATTTTCTGGGATAAACTTGTTTTTTTACCAAAGTTAATTATTTTATTTCATTTGGGGATTTCGGAAGTTTTTGGCCAACTACCTTCTTTTAATGGTGTTGAAATCAGCTTTTTTATAATTGAGATTTATAGTTACATTTTCAAAGGAAAATTAAGTGTCAAATTCGTTATCTTAATTACATTTGTTATCTAGTGTTTTTATCATTTCGTTTCAGTGATACTAACTAACACTCTTATTTATTGTGCATAAACTATTTCTCATGTAATATAGTTTTTAGAACAGTCAAGAAAAAAATAAATGAATCATATTTTCTTATGGAGAAGGAACGCCAAGTCACTATTACTTTCAGCTAAATTGAAGTTTACTTTCCCCATCTTAGGGTACTGAAAAAAAAATGGCGTCACTAGAAACTCGTTGAAACGAAGACTAAATACTTTCGCTTTCAAATAATCTTGACCTTCGCCTTCTTAGAGAAAGGAAAAATGGCGTCATTGGAAACTCATTTTTCAAGAAGACTAATAACTTTCGCTTTCAAAACAATTGCGATTTCTCTTTATCGTTTCAAAACGGATTAAACTGGCAGGAAATTTTCTTGTCTAATGATGAAAAAAGAACCGTAGTACAAAAAACAATTTATAACTTAACTGAGCTCAATATTTTATCATTCCTGTAAAAGTATTTTTAGAGATTTAAAATACTCTATGTAAAGGATTTGCACAATTATTTGGTGCAGAAGGATTGTTAATCACATTTACTAAATATGTAAGTAAATGTGTGATCTTTGAAGGCTTTTCAAATAAATCATTTTGAGAAGTTTCATCCTTTCCTATTCTTAATTAGATCAATCAATGATTTTAATATAATAAAACTTATACTTACATGTTTTAAAAGCTAATATTTAGTACACGAATATAAACTTTTTTATTCATCTTTATCAAACAATCAATAACATGTATACATTTTTTTAATTAGAATAAAAATATCCCATGTGAATCCTAGTTTTAACTAAGAAAGAAGAAATATCTCTGTTAAAAATAAAGCAATATTATCCAATATTCAAAGTTTTAGTATTTTAACCTTATTTTCACGTGTGTGTGAGAAAGTATTTGTAATTGCACTTTTTGTTAATGTTTTATCATTAATTATTGTTTTATACTTATTTACTTTTAATTATTTTCAGCTTTATTATGTACTTAAGAAATATAAATTTTTAGAAAAATATTTATTCATGAGCTTTATAACAAATTATCAAATATAAATCAGTTTTTATTTGAATTTATAAAAGCGAAAAACCGAACAAAATTAATCTAAATGGAATGTGGCTCAAAATATACTTATCTGAAATTTTACCTGATAGCTCATATAAAATAATGTTATCGTCTTGAACTTCTTACAAAGCAATGAAACAATTGACATTTTATCGCTACCATTGACTTAATCTACTGAAAGAATCAATTATGAGACAAATGTTGCATGGTGAATTGTTATTCAGTAGAGAGCTCATAAGTGGTGAAGAAGAGTTTTTTTTAATAGGCACGAACATTACGAAACAATTGAATGTTGTTGTCTTGTACCAGCTAGGCTGGCATTATGGGGTGCGTTGTTAAACTTTTCAAACTGAACTATGTTTTGATGTGGAGTCCGACTTCCTCAGTACGCATATGCCATAGGAACTCGTTTATAGGGTATGACACCATTCTCACCCATTCATACAAGGAAAAGACAGGATAGACCGAGAGAGAAAGTACATCCATGCCTGAGCTGGGATTCGTACCCAGGACATCTTTATCCGCAGTCAGGCACTCTGACATCTAGACATGGTGGGCGGTAATTGAATGTTATCTAATAGTTATTGTTTCGTGCATTCTTCAAAGCTTTAACATAAGAATTTTGGCCTTTGTAAAACATGAGGCCAAATTTCAATTAATAACACATCAAGTACTACCTCCCGTTAGACAGAAATATTTAGTTAAAAATCTTGTTAATCTGTTTAAAAATACACAATCAGATAACCAAACTTTTATATTTATAATTTTTTCAATGAAAAAAAGAAGCTTAACAAATGAGATTTTTGATAGTCTAGATAAGAAATTTTATAAAAGATGCTTAAATATTTAATATTTCTGTAATTATTTGGTTTTATAATTTGATGTCCCTGATCGAGCAAATATTTTTCTTATAAGATCATTATTTTGCAATGATACGATCATTTGCAAATATTTTAAAAAATTTAAGAATTATTAAAAATTATTAAAAGAAGAATTAAATTAAAAAAGAAAAAAATTTAATTTAATTTGTCTTAAATATTAATATAAAGAAAAAAAGGGGAAAACGTTAAATTTTTTATTTGTTAGTTTTGGGAAAATTCTATTATTTTGAACTAGATTGAATAGTCTTTAAAAATTTGTTTTTAGGTATATAATTCAAGATTTGAGAGAGATTGTTATCTTAAGTAGCGTGAATATTCTAATAGTATAGATATTTTATATTATATTAATCATTAAAAATTCTTTCTTTCGAAATTTTGAAACGCAATGATTATATTTAAAGTAAAGGAATACAAATTTATTTTCTTTTAATATGATTCATTACTTTTTAACACAAGAAAATAAAGGGAAGAAACTACTTAAAAGCTTTATGAATCTGAAAAATAAAAGAAAATGCTTTGTATCGATCGAAAATGGATACATTTTTTTTGAAAAGTCTACATAGATAAAGGAATACAGTTTTCAATACTAAATACATTCGATTTATTTTAAGATGATAAAGTTTTAGTTATGTATTTTATTATATGTTTAAAATCCTTTTCTCTTATTTAGCTATATGTTACATTATTTATTAGAAATTTTTCTTAAAAATTTCGAAACTCTAAGAGATTTTTATTTTATATACTAGACAAAAATTTAACAAATTAAAATTAAATAAAAAAAAGAATTTTTGAAAAAATGTATCAATTTTTGATTGACACAACACTTTATTTTTATGTTTCGCATTCACATTTCTGCACTTAAATGGTTTGTTTCACCTAGTTTCCTGTGTTTTTAAACGTGATACATTATATTTAAAGTCAAGCGAAAATTTTATATTTCTACATTTTAAACATAATTCATTTTGTTTCAGAATTTTTAAAGAAAGAATTTTTTGTGATAAATGTTAATATAATATAGAATAACTTAAATGAAAAATAATAAATAATAATTTATAATTTAAAATTTAAAATTGTTAAGTAAATTTTAATTGATGATCGGAGTTAATTAGGCCGAGAAATATGAAAAGATACAATGCAGTTTTATATGTATACCTTGTTTTTTATTTTCATTCCTTTAGAAATTTTGTCAGTTAGACTATTCATGATTGCAAGAAAGTTATTTCATGCTTGCGAAAAGATAACACCGGGTATTTTTGGAGCGTTTTGAATTCTTTCTTCTATGTGATGCGAAGACAAGAAATGGAAGACATGCATACTTGTGGAACAGGTTTTTTAGGTATTGCCCCAGCGAATAATGTGCTCGGTTACACCCATTCACAAGTTATGAAATGGACCTCCTATGAGAAGTGCGGGAAAACAAGAATATCTTTTCCTTCAGTTTCAGTCGTAAAAGGTGCTGAAAAAATAAAAACTAGGAGGAAATTCTTTAGATAGGATATCAGAATCACAGCGGCAACAGAGGCGCCGTCTGGATTTTAACTCCCCCCTCCCCTTTTGGCTCCAAATGTCACAGGGAAAGGTAAAAGTCAATGTATTATTTATATTTGGAAAATCAGCACAATTAGAGATAAGGTGTTTACTGAAATGTGAGAATACTTCAATAATGTCTCAAAAATTTCTGTGTACGTGTTATTTTCAAATTAGATATCATACAATTTATTTAAATATTATAATTAATATTTTAAATACAGAAATAGTTCATGTGGAATTATCTTTTATTCAAAATTTTTCTCTTTCTCTCTCTCTCCCTCAATATTTTCTAAATATGCACATGTGAATAATAAAGATAAAGAATTATAAGAAATATTTGCCTAAGATAATAATATTCTTCTAAATGTTGTATATGAAAACAATATAAGAAGAATATACTTACATTAAAAACTATTTACTTACATTAATTCTTTTAAAATCCACACACACACACATAAATATATAAAAATTAAAATAATAAACAATATTAACCTTATAAAAAATACTGGTTTTCTTTCACGTTATAATTGATTAAAGATATGAATACAACAGTTAGTCTAGGAATGTAAATTACTACTAAATGAAATCATTTATTTATATATCCATTGGGCGTTTCTTGAGACATAAGAGAATTTTGAAATTAATTTAAACCAGAATCAGAAGTCACCCACAACATATGGGCTAACTACACAAAAACTTCCATTTCTCCTAAATTATATTTCATAAAATAAATTGAATACCATAGTAAGTCTAGGAATGTAATTTACTACTAACTAAAACCATTTATTTGTAAATCCATTGGACATTTCTTGAGATACACGGGATTTTTGAATCAATCTAAACGAGAATCAGAAATCACCCGCACCATATGGACGCACTACACAAAAACTTCCTTTTTTCATAAATTATATTTTAAATAATAAAAGAAATACCACAGTTAGTCTAGGAATGTAATTTTCTACTAAATGAAACCATTTATTTGTATATCCATTGGGCATTCCTTGAGATATACGGGAATTTTGAAATCAATCTAAACGAGAATCAGAAGCCACCCGCACAATGTGGGTTCACAACACAAAAACTCCATTTTCTTTTAAATGATGTTTTATATTGTAAAATGATTACCACAGTTTGTCAAGGAATGTAATTTACTACTAAATGAAACCATTTATTTGTATATCCATTGCGCATTTCCTGATATATACGGGAATTTTGAAATCAATCAAAGCGAGAATAAGAAGCCACCCGCACCATGTGGGTGCACTACACAAAAACTCTCTTTTCTCCTAAATTATATTTTATATAATAAAATGAATACCACAGTTAGTCTAGGAATGTAATTCACTAAATATAGAAACCATTTATTTGTATATCCATTGGGCATTTCTTGAGATACACGGGAAATTGTAAATCAATCTAAGCGAGAATCAAAACTAACCCTGTATGGGCTCACTACACAAAAACTCACTTTTCTCCTAAATTATATTTTATATAATAAAATGACTACCACAGTTTGTCTAGGAATGTAATTTACTAATAAATGAAACCATTTGTTTGTATATCTATGTTGCATTTCTAGACATTTAATGGAGTTTTGGAATCAATCTAAGCAAGAATGAGAAGTCACACGCACCATATTGACGCACTACACAAAAACTCCCTTTTTTCCTAAATTATATTTTATATAATAAAAGAAATACCACAGTTAGCATAGGAATGTAATTTTCTACTAAATAAAACCATTTATTTGTATATTCATTGGGCATCTCTTGAGATATAAGAGAATTTTGAAATCAATTTAAGCGAAAATCAGAAGTCACCCGCACCACATGAGCTAACTACAGAAAAACTCCCATTTATCCTAAATTATATTTTATATTATAAAATGAATGCCACAGAAAGTCTAGGAATAAAATTTACTACAAACTGAAACCATTTATTTGTAAACCCATTGGGCATTTCTTGAGATACACGGGAATTTTGAAATTAATCTAAGCGAGAAACAGAGATCACCCTATTTGGGCGCACTACACAAAAACTAACTTTTCTCCTAAATTATATTTTAAATAATAAAATGAATACCAAAGTTAGTCTAGGAATGTAATTTACTACTAAATGAAACCATTTATTTGTATATCCATTGGGCATTTCTTGAGATATAATGCAATTTTGGAATCAATCTAAGCCAGAATCAAAAGTCACATGCATGATATAAACGCACTACACAAAAAATCCCTTTTTTCCTAAATTATATTTTATATAATAAAAGAAATATCACAGTTGGTCTAGGAATGTAATTTACTATTAAATGACATCATTTATTTGTATATCCATTGAGCATTTCTTGATATTAACGGGAATTTTGAAATCAATCGAAGCGCGAATCAGAAGCCACCCGCACCATATGGGTGCACTACGCAAAAACTCCCTTTTCTCCTAAATTATATTTTATATAATAATATGAATACCACAGTGTGTCTAGGAATGTAATTTAATACTAAATGAAACCATTTATTTGTATATCCATTGGGCATTTCTTCAGATATAATGGAATTTTGGAATCAATTTAAGCGAGAATCAAAAGTCACCCGGACCACATGGACATTCTACACAATAACTCACTTTTCTCCTATATTGTATATTATATAATAAAATGAATACAACAGTTAGTCTACGAATGTAAATTACTACTAAATGAAACCATTTATTTGAATATCCATTGTGCATTTCTTGAGATATAAGAGAATTTTGAAATCAATTTAAGCGAAAATCAGAAGTCACCCGCACCATATGGGCTAACTGCACAAAAACTCCCATTTATCCTAAATTATATTTTATATAATAAAATGAATACCACAGAAAGTCAAGGAATGTAATTTACTACAAACTGAAACCATTTATTTGTAACTCCATCGGGCATTTCTTGAGATACACGGGAATTTTGAAATTAATCTAAGCGAGAAACAGAAATCACCCTATTTGGGCGCACTACACAAAAACTAACTTTTCTCTTAAATTATATTTTAAATAATAAAATGAATACCACAGTTAGTCTAGGAATGTTATTTACTACTAAATGAAACCATTTATTTGTATATCTATTGGGCATTTCTTCGGATATACGGGAATTTTGATATGAATCTAAGCGATAATCAGAAGGCACCCACACCTTATGGACGCACTACACAAAAACTTCCTTCTTTCATAAACTATATTTTATATAATAAAAGAAATACCATAGTTAGTCTAAGAATGTATTATAATACAAAATGAAACCATTTATTTGTATATCCATTGGGAATTTCTTAATAAATACGGGAATTTTAAAATCAATCTAAATGAGAATAAGAAGCCACCCGCATCATGTGGGTGCACTACACAAAAACTCCCTTTTCTCCTAAATTATATTTTATATAATAATATGAATAGAATAGTTAGTCTAGGAATGTAATTTACTACTAAATGAAACCATTTATTTGTATATCTGTGGGGCATTTCTTGAGATATAATGGAATTTTGGAATCAATCTAAGCGAGAATCAAAAGTCAATCGGACCACATGGACATTCTACACAAAAACTCATTTTTCTCCTAAATTGCGTATATTATAATATAATGAATACAACAGTTAGTATAGGAAAGTAAATTAATACTAAGTGAAACCATTTATTTGTATATCCATTTGGCATTTCTTGATATATAAGAAAATTTTGAAATCAATCTAAGCGAGAATAAGAAGACACCCTGTATGGGCGCAATGCACAAAAACTCATTTTTCTCCTAATTTATATTTTATATAATAATATGAATAGCACATTTAGTCTAGGAATGTAATTTACTACTAAATGAAACCATTTATTTGTATATCTGTAGGGCATTTCTTGAGATATAATGGAGTTTTGGAATCAATCTAAGCGAGAATAAGAATTTAACCGCACCATCTAAACACACTCTACAAAAACTCTCTTTTTTCCTAAATTATATTTTATATAATAAAAGAAATATCACAGTTAGTAAATGAATGTAATTTTCTACTAAACGAAACCATTTATTTGTATTTCCATTGGGCTTTTCTTGAGATATAAGAGAATTTTGAAATCAATTTAAGCGAAAATCAGAAGTCACACGCACCATATAAACGCACTACACAAAAACTCTCTTTTCTCCTAAATTATATTTTATATAATAAAAGAAATACCACAGTTAATCTAGGAATGTAATTTACTAGCAATGAAACCATTTATATGTATATCCATTGAGCATTTCTTGAGATAACGGGAACATTGAAATTAACTAAAGCAAGAATCACAAGTCACCCTAAATGGGCGCACACACAAAAACTCACGTTTCTCCTAAACAATATTTTATATAATAAAATGAATAGCACAGTTAGTCTAAGAATTATATTTACTACTAAATGAAACCATTTACTTGTATATCTAACGGCATTTCTTGAGATATAATGGAGTTTTGGAATCAATCTAAGCGAGAATAAGAAGTCACCCGCACCATATTGTCGAACTACACAAAAACTCCCTTTTTTCCTAAATTATATTTTATATAATAATATGAATAGCACAGTTAGTCTAGGAATTATATTTACTACTAAATGAAACCATTTACTTGTATATCTAAGGGCATTTCTTGAGATATAATGGAGTTTTGGAATCAATCTAAGCGAGAATAAGAAGTCACCCGCACCATATTGTCGAACTACACAAAAACTCCCTTTTTTCCTAAATTATATTTTATATAATAAAAGAAATACCACAGTTAGTAAAGGAATGTAATTTTCTACTAAATGAAACCATTTATTTGTATATGCAAGGGCGTTTCTTGAGATATAAGAAAATTTTGAAATCAATTTACGCGAAAATCAGAAGTCACCCATACCATATAGGCTAACTGCACAAAACCTCCCATTTATCCTAAATTATATTTTATATAATAAAATGAATACCACAGAAAGTCTAGGAATGTAATTTACTACAAACTAAAACCATTTATTTGTAAATCCATTGTGCATTTCTTGAGATACACAGGAATTTTGAAATGAATGTAAGCGAGAAACAGAAATCACCCTATTTGTTCGAACTACACAAAAACTAACTTTTCACCAAAATCATATTTTAAATATTAAAATGAATATCACAGTTAGTCTAGGAATACTATTTACTACTAAATGAAACCATTTATTTGTATATCCATTGGGCATTTCTAGATATTTACGGGAATTTTGAAATCAATTTAAGCGAGGATAAGAAGTCAACCGCACCATATGAACGCACTACGCAAAAACTTCCTTTTTTCATAAACTGTAATTTATATAATAAAAGAAATACCATAGTTAGTCTAAGAATGTATTTCTATACTAAATGAAACCAATTATTTGTATATCCATTGGGCATTTCTTGATATATACGGGAATTTTGAAATCAATCTAAGTGAGAATAAGAAACCATCCGCACCATGTGGGTGCACTACACAAAAACTCTATTTTATCCTAAATAATATTTTATGTAATAAAATGAATACCATAGTTAGTCTAGGAATGTAATTTACTACTAAATGACACCATTTATTTGTATATTCATTGGGCATTTCTTGAGATACACGGGAATTTGTAAATCAAATTAAGCGAGAATCAGAACTAACCCTGTATGGGCGCACTACACAAAAACTCACTTTTCTCCTAATTTATATTTTATATAATAATATGAATAGCACAGTTAGTCTAGGAATGTAATTTACTACTAAATGAAACCGTTTATTTGTATATCCATTGGGCATTTCTTGAGATATAATGGAATTTTGGAATCAATCTAAGCGAGAATCAGAAGTCACCAGTTCCGCATGGACGCACTGCACAAAAACTCCCTTTTTTCCTAAATTATATTTTATACAATAAAAGTAATACCACATTTAGTACAGGCTTGTAATTTTCTACTAAATGAAACCATTTATTTGTATATCTATTGAGCATTTCTTGAGATATAAGAGAATTTTGAAATCAATTCAAGCGAGAATCAGAAGTCACCTGCACCATATAGACGCACTACACAAAAACTCAATTTTCTCCTTATTTGTATATTGTATAATAAAATGAAAACGACAGTTAGTCTAGGAAGTTATTTTACTACTAAATGAAAGCATTTATTTGTATATCCATTGGGCATTTCTTGATATATACGGGAATTTTGAAATAAATCTAAGCGGTAATCAGAAGCCACCTGCACCATGTGGGCGCATTACACAAAAACTCACTCTTCTTCTAAATTATATTTTATATAATACACAGAATACCGTATTTAGTCTAGGAATGTAATTTTCATTTACTACTAAATGAAACCATTTATTTGTATAGCCACTGGGCATTTCTTGAGATATACGGGAGTTTTTAAATAGATCTAAGCGAGAATTAGAAGTCACAAGCAACATATGGGCGCACTACACAATAACTCAATTTTCTCCAAAATTATATTTTATGTAATAAAATGAATACCACAGTTAGTCTAGGAAAGTTATTCACTACCAAATGAAACCATTTATTTGTATATCCATTATTAATTTCTTGACATATACGGAAATTTTGAAATCAATTTAAGCGAGAATCAGAAGTCACCAGCACCATTTGCGTGCACTACACAAAAACTCAATTTTCTCCTAAATTATATTGTATATAATAAAATGAATACCACAGTTAGTCTACGAATGTAATTTACTACTAAAGGAAACCATTTATTTGTAAATGCATTGGGCATATGTTGAGATATAATGGAATTTTTTAATCAATCTAGGCGAGAATCAAACGTCACCTGCACCATATGGACGTACTACACAAAAACTCGATTCTCTCCTAATTCGTATATTGTATAATAAAATGAATACAACAGTTAGTCTAGGAAGTAATTTTACTACTAAATGAAACCATTTATTTGTATATCCATTCGGCATTTCTTGAGATATAAGAGAATTTTGAAATTAATCTAAGCGAGAAACAGAAGTCACCCTAATTTGGCACACTACACAAAAACTCAATTTTCCCCTAAATTATATTTTATATAATAAAATGAATACCACAATTAGTTAAGCAATGTAATTTACTACTAAATGAAACCATTTATATGTATATCCATTGGGCATTTCTTGAGATATACGGGAATTTTTAAATCAAACTAAGCCGAAATCAGAAGTCACCAGAACACCAGCACATGGACACACTATACAAAAACTCACTCTACTCCTAAATTATATTTTATACAATAAAATGAATACCACAGTTAGTCTATGAATGTTATTTACTACTTAAGGAAACCATTTATTTGTATATCCAGGGGGCATTTCTTGATACCTAAGGGAATTTTGAAATCAATCCAAGCGAGAATCCGAAGTCACCCGCACCATATAGGCGCACTACACAAAAACTCTCTTCCCTCCTGAAAAATATTTTATGAAATAAAATGAATACCACAATAAGTCTAGGAATGTTATTTACTACTTAATAAAAACATTTATTTTTATATCCATTGGGCATTTCTTAATATATACGGGAATTTTGAAATTAATCTAAGTGAGAATCAGAAGCCACTCGCACCATATGGGTGCACTACACAAAAACTCTCTTTTCTCCAAAATTATATTTTATATAATAAAATGAATACCACAGTTAGTCTAGGAATGTAATTTACTACTAAATGACACCAATTTATTTGTATATGCATTGGGCATTTCTTGAGATACACTGGAATTTGTAAATCAAACTAAGCGAGAATCAGAACTAACCCTCTATGGGCGCACTTCACAAAAACTCGCTTTTCTCGTAAATTATATTTTATATAATAAAATAAATAGCACAGTTAGTCTAGGAATGTAATTTACTACTAAATGATACCATTTATTTGTATATTTGTGGGGCATTTCTTGAGATATAATGGAGTTTTGGAATCAATCTAAGCGAGAATACGAAGTCACCCGCACCATATGGACACACTACACAAAAACTCTCGTTTTTCCTAAATTATATTTTATATAATAATAGATATACCACAGTTAGTCTAAGAATGTAATTTACTACTAAATTAAACTATTTATTTGTATATCCATTGGGCCTTTCTTGAGATATATGGGGAAATTTTTAATTAAACAAAGCGAGAATCAGAAGTCACCCTATTTTGGCGCACTACACAAAAACTTATTTTTCTCCTAAATTATATTTTATATAATAAAATGAATACCACAGTAAGTCTAGAAATGTAATTTACTACTAAATGAAAACATTTATTTGTATATCCATTGGTAATTTCTTGAGATACACGGGAATTTTGAAATTAATCTAAGCGAGAAACAGAAGTCACTCTATTTGGGCCCACAACACAAAAACTCACTTTTCTCCTAAATTATATTTTATGTAATAAGATGAATACCAAAGTTAGTCTAGGAATGTAATTTACTACTAAATGAAACCATTTATTTGTATATCCATTGGGCATTTCTTGAGATACACGGGAATTTTGAAATCAATCTAAGCGAGAATCAGAAGTCAACCGGACCATATGGGCGCATTACAGAAAAACCCACTTATATTTTCATGAAATTTGTGTGTTTCGGTCAAATTTCCCGATTTATAAGTACTTCTTGTGTATTTGATAATATCGAAATAATGCAGGATACTGAGAGAGAAAGAGAGATTCTCATGAATGAGACAATTTTAGTATTACTTCAAATAGGCTATAAATATAGTATTTTAGTTTAAATATGATATTAATAAAAAATAGTTTCAAAGCATATTATTTTAAAGGTTTATACCTTGTTTGATAAGAATATTTCATAACCATTTATTAATGTCAATTTAAGCTAGGATGACAACCGAATGGTTAGTTCTCAGGCCTTATCTTCAAGAATTTAATTCCCGCTTTAAATTAGCGACTTAGTAGATCTAGTAGCTGAATGGATTTTGCTCTATCCTGGGGTTTAACAATTCGTGGAATCAAATCCCATCTAAGAATGGAATGTTTATAGTGGTTTGGAATCCACTTGAAGTCTTGTGTTCCTGTCTAATTAATTTTCGGGTGCAAAAACTGACATCTGAGTGATAACCTTGAGGGTTTTTATTTATATGAAGACTTTAAACATACAATTTGGGAATAAAACCCACTAAAAAGGGAAGTAACTAAAAATAAATTTTCTAAGGCAATTACAAAAAATAAATAAATAAAATAAAATAAAATAAAAACTAAATGTATTTATATACTTCCAATTACAATGAGAAATATATTATTTTTTAAATTGTTAGAAACTACTTGAAAATGAAGGAAAAGCTAAAAAATATTATATCAATGAAACTAGAATATTTCAAATGTCATTGATTAGGCATCTTCAAAAACAATTTACTGATTTTCCAATGAGAAACCTTAAAAAAAATGAAAAGTATAAATGAAAAATTGAGAAATGTATTCTCTAGGTTTAAGTCATAATCAAATAGCTCTGAGAGAAATATTTCCTTAGTAAAATTTATAAAGCGAGAAATAAAAGCAATCATAGTTTCAGAAAGACAGAAAAATGTTTGTAAGCTACAAATATAATACTTTGTTCTACATCATACATACAGAAACAAGATGATCATATATGATTTAATAATATAACTATGATAATTATTTAATTGCCTGATTTTGGTGTTGAAATTAATGGGAATTAAATTTTTGGTTAAGTATGATACAAATGATTTAATATAGTTTTAAGAAACTACTTTAAATCTCTCTCGGAATTCAGTCGATAATATCTACTTTTACTAAAAATGATGTATTATATATATATATATATATCATTCATTCATTAATATAATAAAACCGTCTTATTTCAATCAATATATTCCTTGATTCATGCGAGTAAATCAATGACATCAAAATTTATTATTTATTTATTTATTACATTACATATATTAAGACTTGTATGCTTGATTTATGAGATCCGCTTGTAAGTCTTCGTCGATATTAGGACGAATAGCACAATGACAGATGTACAACCATAGAAGAATAACGAAGAAAACACCCAGGGCCACGGTGGGAATCGAGCCCACACTCCTACGCTCTCAAGAGATTAGCAGTGATGCCTTTGACCTCTCAGCCACGGAGCGCGCACATCAAAATTGAATTACTGATAGAGTATCTGCTTCCAATGTGTGTTTGAATATTTGCATTATTAGCAAAATTACATTAATGCAAAATTCTTTTAAATTTTAACAGGTTCTTTCAATTACTTATCTTTTTGGGAGGGAGATGAATGAATTTTTCTCTATAAACTATACACAAGTATCTTCCATCTAATATGAGTTTTAGTATGGTTTTATTTAATAGTTATTTTGTTTCTCTTGATTGAATAAGTTTCAATACTGTTTTTCATAAATTAAAACGATAAGTAATAATATGAAACTAAATAGTGGCATTATATACTGCTAACTATGAGAGAAAAGAAATTATTAGTATTATTTTTGAATATATTGTCATCTTTTTCAGTTGTTACTCTTTTAATTATCAAAATTAATTTATTATTAAGTATTAGCAACTTATTTTTAGTATTAAGTGTGGTTGTTGTGGAGCTGTAATCTTGGCGAGGAATGTCTAACTATTATAGATTTGCCATTGTTGGGATGATAAATAGCATTGGTCTGAATTTCGATTTGCCATTTCTGACTTTTAGGACTTTCATAGTTTCCGCTGCCGAGGAAGAATAACGTATTCCTGACTCCCTCCTGAAACTTATAAGTGTTTCTTTCAACGATTTCCCTGCTAATTGCCCCTCCCCTGACCGACCCCTCAAAGGCTGTCCGATCTCTCCAGTCGGGTTTTGCCGGTTGTTCTCCGGACTTCCCTATGGGTAGTACGAATTCTTCTGCCGTGCTCGACTGTGCTTCCAGTGGCGACGCTCGTTTGTATATTTCAAAGTCCTGCCTATCTAGTAATTCCGTCAATTTTATGTATTCCGCCTAACTGAACATGTACTATACCGATGCTGTTATGTCTCTTGATGCCACTCAATATGCTCTTCTAAATATTACCGCTAATCCTAGATCTGTTATGGAAAGCACGTAATATGTATATGTAGTAATGGTGTCGCTATGAATATTTCTGGGCTGAAAGGTCTTTTTCAGGGCTAGACTTACTACAATATTAATGTTCTTGTGAAAGTGTGTGCTGATAATAGAGTTTCTATGTGAAAGTGTGCAGTAATACTAGTGGTCCCGTAAAATATGTAATGTTACCACGAGTTTACTTCAGGAAATTAAATATTTTATGTCGAAATCGAATGAATATCTAACAATAGACCTTAGTGTCCCATTTAAAAATAGCAAGGAAAGATCATATGCGTATGCTCGTTAAAAATAGTGAGCTCCAGGAAATTCTTCCTTCCACTTAAGTGTTTGATTTAAAGTGCTAATCTTATTTAACCCCTAAACCCAATCTGGATTAACTGTAATAGTTTATATCAACAAGTTTTTATGCATAATCAACAGTTTCGAGGTAAGTACTCCCCGTTAGGATAATGGTTAATCTCTAATTGTACTTTGTTTAGTGTGATAATGTTAATGTAAACAAATGTGTTGAAAACTTTGAAAGATATTTTTGTCATAATACAAATGTTGATACATCTAATACTTCTAATATAAATAATCTTTATAATTCGGAAAATAGTAAATCTGTTAAGAAATTATCTAAGAATATTAAGAGTAAAAATTTTCCAATGTATATAAATAATGTAAAATCAGTGTATTCTCTTTCCTAATTTAGTAAAACCAAAAGGTATAGTGAAATTTCAACTGAGAATCAGATGAAAATATTTCAGGAAATACTTATTCCAATATTTCTAATGTTAATACTGAAATTAAATATGTAAATGTTAATATAAATAATAAGCCAGAAAATGAATATTCTTTTCAATACTGATAATGCAGCAAACAATGATGATAATACCTCTGATAATTTTATGATTCCTAATTCTTTAATACATATATACCTATTATAAAATGTTGGAAACCTTACCAAAAGTAAAAGACCTAAAATTAATGAAAGTGAGGAGGAGTGCCTGCTTCTTCATAATCCCATTTTACTTATTCTATGGATAATTATCGTTTTATGATTTAAAAATTATGAAATTGCTATAATGAATAAAACTTGCAATTTTATACAAATTACATAAGGTAAAAATATAGGAAATGCTCTTATGTCTATGAATATGCAATAATTTGTAATAAATATTTATATACTTCAATTTTATCTCATTTCAAAAATCTAATTATTTGAAAAATGTTCGGTTATTAAGGGATAAAATAAAATACATAATTTGTTGAAAATCATTTGAAGCCTCTATATATATATATATATATATATATATATATATATATTCATATATTTTAAAAGCAATTAGTTGAATATTGAGAATAAATAGAAATGTTTTAAGTTTTATTTGTACAAATATCGAATAAAACATATTAGAACCAAAATTTCTAAAGTTAACTAAAGTTTATTTTAAAACTGTAATTTTTTTTTAAAAGTTTGATAGTTTAATTTGCGATGTATAATTCGTTTTGTGATTAATTTATGCTGTTGTGTATATTTTTTATATTTGTAAAAACAGAAGAAAGACTTATTGAATCTCCTGGTTATATTAACATCCTTTATTCCTATTTCAATATGCAGAATAGGGTTAATAAGACGCGAATGATTGGTTGGCCATGGATAAGAAAAGATTTGTCTTTATTTATGGGAAAATTGAAAAATATGGAATAGGAATTAAACTTTTTAAGTTATTAATTTGATATCCAGCCATTAATTTGTGTAAACTAATTAATACTGCAAAATTTTTGGCATATTTGGGAGATACGCTCTTCTTAGTTTATTTAAATTACTCCTAGATAATAAATATAAAAGTGTGAGTTACTTTAAAAATTCAAAATAAATGAAATGCTAATAAAATGATAAGAAGGCAAGTTTAAAATACTACTTTATTGTTTTATTTTTCGAATTGTGACCTATAATTCATTTTGTAAATATTTGATGCTCCTCTGAACTTTTCACAGAAATAGAAGTATTTAGAACAGTTAAAATACCTCCACAATCGGAACAACTTTATTTTAATTAAAATTAAAATTTATTATTAAAAAGAAAATTAAAATTTGTGGTCTGTCTGCGCATCGAGACAGTCAGTCATCCATCATCCATTTTGAAGTCCCCTTGCCAACTCCCTGATTTTCCCTCTTACTGAAGTTCCCTTGCCAACTCCCTGATTTTCCCTCTTACTGAAGTTCCCTTGCCAACTCCCTGATTTTCCCTCTTACCCTCTTAAAATTTTCTATATCGGAAGTAGGCTTTCTTGAAAACTTGAAGAATCATCTAACGTATGACAATATGTATACTTTTCAAGAAAAATTAAATAAATAACATAAAACTATAAGGAATTTTTTTTTTATGCAGAAACACAGAATCAAAATGAGAAAATCCAAATGGAAATTCGTAATTGTAATACCTACCGATAAATTATCTTCAAATTTTACTGCTGTAACAAATTGATATTTCTATTTGTGATGTATAACTCTTTTTTGGATATTTTCAGTCCTTTTGTGGGTTTCTGATATAATGTTTCTGAATGTATTATTTCTGAAATACATACAAATTCTGACATTTTATTTTCATCTGGAATTTATTACATAGTTTAGAAATATGACATATTTTCAGACGAATAAAATATGATAAAATTTTAAAATAAAAGAATTTTATTTCATATTTCATTTGTTCACAAATAGGTTCAAGATAAGAATGTTAAATTGGAATGAACCATTTAACAGTAACGTATTTTATAAATTATAATTTTATAAATATTTTAATTAAATTGATATTTTGATTTGGGATTGTTTGATTGAGTAATTCCATTTGTAATTATTTCATGGTTTCAATTAAATAATTGCTTTTTCATTTCGCATAATAACCAACAATGCTATGCGAACACTTAGCAGAATAATTATATTTAAATGATCAATTTAGTAGCCCCGTAAAAAGGCGCTTTTCTGTACAGAAGATTGTTGGTTCAATTCCTGACTTTGTTACTGAAAAAAGAATCTATATGTTAAATTTCATACCATTTAATTTTTCTCCGCTGGTGAAAGATTAGTGTCAATTCAAATACCGACTTCGTTACGCGATTAAGGTACCGCACGACGTGGTTATTTTGCTTAGTGATTTCGATAAGCATGTTTATGCAATTATAAAGGTATGCAATAAAATACGAAAAAAATAGAAAAAAATGAAAATGCAGCATATTAAATAGAAAAAAATTGTTATGAAATTATTTTCAGTATATCTTAGGTCTTAAAATTTTTTTAATGATAAGTCTTAATTATTCACCACCTTTTTGCTCCTTTTGTTTTTTTTAAATTAAAATTGTTAAATTTTAATTCATAGGCTAAATTTTATCATTTATGTGTATAATGTACAACACAAAAAGAATACAAAATATAATTAAAATTTTTAACTGTACAATGAAGAATTTCAGGATTTCTGTAATATGCGGTACAGGATGAAATTTTATTTTATCAGTCAAATCAGTAATTATATTTTCCCAGCTCACAAAATGAAATATCTGAATAGCCATTACCATTAGCCGTAACTGGACATATCACCAAATTGTAAAGGTTGATTTTAGAGTTTAACAATATGAAATTAAAATTCATTGAATAACTTTATATTCTAGAGAACAAAAAGAAGCAAAGAAAAATAACAAATGTATGAGATAGGTAAGTTACTTAAAATTTTGACAAGTAACTGCCAATTTCGTACACTTGGCTCCCAATGATATCACCAGTGCTGACAGTTTCATTTGTTAAGTTATCTACATTTTTAAATATTATTATAATAAAAATTTATTACATATTAGAAGAATAATTAAAGTTGGAAAAATAGAGTGTAATTAAAATTCTTTAACTTTAAAAGTTAGCAAATTCTCATAACTTTTACCAATCATGTGCTAAAAAATATAAGCCTTAAATAAATCGTAACTTGAAAAATAACAATTTAGGAAATCAAGAAATCAAGAATTTTAAGAGAATAGCAAGTTTAAAAATTTTCCCATAAAGTATTTATAGTCAATTGAATTCTTTGTTAATGGTTAACTATTAATTTCTTTATGCTTCAAATACTGAAACATGTTAAAAATAAATAACTAAAAAGTACTTTAGTGAAATTCATATAAGAAAACTTTCAATTATCTTTCAAAATAAATTAAGTTTTTCAAATAAAATTATATTAAGATATAAGATATTATTCATTTAACAACTGAGGTCATATTTATAAAATATGCTCACCAAAAAATATTTTATTATAAATATGAAGCATTGAGTTACAAAATAAAACTAAAAAATGTTAAACACGCTTACCTTTTTTCATGTTTTAATCTGATGATTTGTGTACATATTTTACCGAGATCATCACGATAAGTTATATATTGGTAAACATTCGCAAAATGGTCATGAGCACAAAAGAAGTGTTTGCTTTTAAAACACAAAGTACATACGACTGAATAATTAGATTACTATGATTAACAATTAGTTTGGGAATTTTTCGTGTTCTAAAACATGTGAAGTATTTATGATGAAAATGCATTTCAATATAACTCATACGCAAAACATTTTTTATTTTTAAAATAAATCCAAAGTTCTTAGCTAAAGTTACAATTAATATTTTGTTTAATATTAATTACGTCAGATTTCCAGAAAGTCCTAACCAAACAAATAATTTTTTATAAAAGTGAAACACTTAGTTATAAAATTAAACTAATAAGCTTTGTACCAGCTTTCCAATTTTACAAGTGTTTTAATATGGTGATTTGTGTAAACAAACTTTACTCTTCATCGGGTAGATTATATAAGGAGAAACACAATCAAAAGCCATAAGTAAAACGAATGATAATTTTTAAAATATAAAATTTATAGTGATGAGTTATTAGATAATAATGATTGGTTATCAGTTTCTGAAATTTTCCCAAATTAAATCATGTTAAGCATTAATTAAGAAAATTAATTTCAGTGATATTCATATACAGAAAATTCGTCTATTTTTTTATATAAATTCTCAAGCTTCAATTAAAATTATAATATTTTCATTAATATCAAATTGATGATAAAATATTTCCAAAATCGTTCGTCAAGCAAATATTAATTTATAAATATAACTTTGCTAAATAAAAAACATTATATATAAGCTTACTTTTTCGTATAAGTGTTTCAATTTGATGATTTGCATAAACATATTAATCCAAAAACCTCAAGTATGTTATATGATAGAAAATATATTCGAAGATGTTTAGCCAGAGTTTATTTTTTAAACTACTCAAGTTTTTCAAAGAAAATTCTTTCTGTTAATAAGCTTACCTTTTCTTAAATTTGTTTCAATCTGTTGAGTTACTTAAACATAGTCTACCCATGTTCATCCTGTTATGCTGTATTATGAAAAGCATTCAGCATGTTTATGAGCAAAACATGGTTTATTTTTTAAAATACACAATTTTCCGAGAAAAATTCGCTCTATTAATAAGTTTACCTTTTCTTAAATATGTTTCAATCTGATGGTTTTCTTAAACATATTTTACTCATGTTCATCCTAGTACGTTTTGCTATGAAAAACAGAATAGTCATGAGAAAAACAGTTTATTTTTAAAAATATACACTATTTCTTCAAAAATAGCTTATTATTAATAAATTAAATGAATCGGTGGTTTCTGATAGACAGTTAAAGAAGTTTCTGTAGCATATATTTCTATGTGTAAAATGTGAAATTCAAATGTCGGCAAGTATCATTTGCGTAGTGTATTGTAAATACAATAATATATATTTTTAAATAAATATCCTGTATTTTTAAATACGTTGACATTAAAAGTATATAGCATTGACTTAAAATATCTAATTTGAGATAGGGTATTTTCAAATTTGTTTCCATGAAAAAGCAATTTAGATTGAAATGCTTTTAATGCGACAAAGATTTATTTCTTTTATACATTTTGTCGAGTAATTAAATGAATAGCTTGTGACAATAAATTCTTCCACTGATCCCTGAAATTCTAATGAATTATTCATTTTCGATAATGAAAGAAAATGTAAGTGGTTATTTCTTTATTTTTCAATTAAAGATCAACCAGTAAGGAACATTACTTCCACGGATTTTTAATATTATTAAATAAATAATGTTCAAGTATTCCCATACTATTTTGAATAAAATATTTCACTTCATTCATGAAAATATTTTTACACTATTATGCATAATAGATGATAAAAACTGTTTCTTCATTAAAAATGGCTAACATTCTCTATCCTTGATAAAAAAAGATTGATTTAATTTTAATCTTTTAATTTCTATATATGTTTCTTTGCAATTGGTCTCTTGTCACTTAGAAAATGTTTTTAAAAATTTACATTTAAAACAAAATTAACTGTCAAATATGCGAATTATTAGTTGCCATTGAATATTATGTGACGGCAATACAAATATATATATGCATTCAAGTTATCGATAAAATCTAGTATCTAATGTATTTTATAACTATATATAACACTATTTGACACAGTATGTGAATGCATACTACATAAAACCTTTCAAACAGTAGATGTACTAAAGACATCAAGAAGTCTTATTTTCACCATTAAAAACTTAATTTTACATCCATTACCGTAATTTTCTAAATTTACAGCGTGTATATAAAATATACAATTACACTAATTAAAAATGGGTGTTTTTGTACACTGATTTCAACAATTTTTATAATTTAATCAATTACTAATATTAATCTCATTAACAGTACATTCAGTTTCTTTTTAAAATTTTGTTGCTCAAAGCATTAAAAAATATTTTTTATTTATACATCAGTCTAATAAACTACAATAAAATGGTCTTAAAATTTATTATAATATGCTAATAAAAATAATAAATTAAAAGTTTATCTATATGATACAAAATTTCGAATTTACAAAGACAAATATTTGCGAATTTTTTTACCATGAACTGGAAAAATGAAACTTAAGTAATTGCATTTGTTTTGTTGCAAATTGTTTAATGCAGTATGAGTGTATAATAATAAACTTGTAAATATTAACAACTTATTGTTTATATAATAGTGAGAAGAAAGATATATTTATAAAAATCAACTGTAATAATTCTTTGCATGTGAATTGCGAATGATATAAGCACCCAATATTACTTTATTCTATTGTAGGCAGTTACATTTAATTTACGTTTATTGATTTAGATATTTTAAACATAAGAAAAATTAGTTAGTCTTACCTGCAACATAAATGCTAATTAGATTCATAAAATAATTCCCATTTAAAAGTGTGAACAAATGCCCTTTTTGATAAAAATGTATTTTTGATTAATTTTTACTTAAACTATTTCAAAACTTAAGCATATTTCTGAATTTAATATAATAAAATAAATTTAATTACCTTAAATATTAATTTCCATTAAACTTGAATGGTTTTGAAGAAATAACATACTTTAAACACCGAAAAATTCAAGAGAAAATTGCAATAATAAGCATTTTGAAAAACATTAAGAAACGATATGCACGAGTTTCACATTACAAAACATTTATTATATTATTATTTTCCCCTGCGTATCAACGGATGAATTATATAAATTTGTTAGGCTCTAAACTATTGCACTACATAATATATTAAAGAACGTAAGGCAAAATAGTTGCTTATATGTTATACTTAGACATAAATTGGTAAATAAACTTTTACAAAACTGCCTTGAATTTTTTAGATGCTATATAATTGTTCAGTTTAACTAATTAAACTATAAAAATATTATACTCAGTTTTTTAATAATGTTTTGAAATCTTTTCCTTTTCAAAATGTGTTAAGTATATGAAATTTTTTCTTCACATTTTTGTATTCAGTTACATTTTTCTAATAAAAACTCACAGTAATCAAGTTGTTCAAATTCCAGAAAATATTTAACAAATTCCACAAAAAAACTGAAGTGACTCTACTAGTCTATATTTGACGCACATAATAAATAACAATAAATCCCATTCTATATTTGACGATATGTTACAACAAATTACATCTAACATTCTCTCAATTTATGAAAAAAGCTTCTATTGTGTTACATTCAACATTTTATACTGTTCAACATATTGTATCGTTTGAACTATTATAATTTAAGCTGTTTTATTTTAAAAAATTAATTAATTTTTATCAAATATTATTTTTTACACAATTTAAAATCAGTGGCATTTGTAAAAAAACACATTTAAAACAAACTGAAGATAGTATAATTTAAAATTACCATCATCTTTCGTAGTGGCTGTAGATATTAATTTCCTAAATTGGTGATTATATTTTTGTATTTTTAAATTTAAAGTACGAAAAATATTTTACATTAAATTTTCTACTTGCATGAAACATCTTCAAACATAATCATTATTTTTAACTTTAAATTTTTGTTTAAAAAATAAAATGAAGACAATTATGTAAAGCAGATATAGGCAGATAATAATTAATAATGTTTAAGTAATTAATAGTTAGTTAAGTGTTTAAAATAAACTTTGAGAAAAATATTTAACTACCAGTTTTATCAGTTGAATGTTGATGAATGAAATAAATATACCTTGTACTCTTATTATTAAAATATTTAAAACAAAAATTAAATAATTAGAGTAAAAAACATGGATATTTCCAACAATGAATCATTTGATAAAATTATATTGGATAAAAACTCTTTAAAAAGGCATTCACGCACACACACATCAATATTTTGTTTTTGCAAACATAAGCACTAGTAAATTTTAATAAAATATGTTTTTTAAATAATAAATGTTTTTTTATATTTTTTTACTCATAAGAAGTTTTAATTTATTCACACTTTAATAAATCATACTTACATAGAAAAATATTCATTTTTCAAAGAAAATTTATTATCTTTAACGATGCACATAAGCACAAATGCAATATTAATGTTTTAAGATACTGTTCTTCAATTTGCATTTAAAAAACTCAATGTATATGTGTGACTAGCATTTAATAATATTATTTATTGCATCGTTATAAATAAAATTGCTGAAATAGTTTTCATTATAACAAAAGTAATGAAAATACATATTTATAAATGTTATGAACAGCGCACATCGGCAAAAAGAAATAAGAATTTATAAAAAAACCGTTGCTATAATACGGTAAGAAATAACAAAGCCATTTATCATAATTATTCTTTCTAAATGAGACATTTATTAATGGTTTTTACTGAGGGTTAAATATCATTGAACCTGTACTATCACCTGATACATGGCAGTAAGTCATTTACTAAAAGAGAGGAATAAATTATGTATTCACTCTGAAACACTGGTTATGCATATCGTCACGTGTCTTCAACAATGATGAAGGAAGTCAAACAAAACATTGTATAATAAATCGTAATGGTTTAGCATACATAAACACAGACTCGAAATATATTCCGGCTTCATTGATAAATTTCGTAGTAAAATAGTGAGATGCAGTCTGCTTTCAAATGAGCGAGGAAGAAAGCGTAAAAAAGTGTTTTATATTCATACCACAGAATATTTAAATAAGAGGTTACTGGGATACACTGCCCAGAGTTTAAAACAGAAATTAATGAAAATCGTTGACATAAAATTATACTGTTTTGATTAATTTTATTGTATTTTAATCCATTGCTATTTTCAGTTTTATAATTTATTCTTATTTTATAGTTATTTTAATTTGAAGTAAATAATTAGTAGGGCAGATAATTTTAAATCTAGTAATTTATGGAATTTTGTGGAAAGAATCAAGCTCACAGGTAAGAATTTCTCTTAACCATTCTTTATTTATTCTTCTTAGATTGTAAGATGATTAAATAAAGAGAATAATTTTAAAAATCTTTAAAAAATATGATATTTTTGAAAAATATGAGATTAGTTAATTTATAATAAAATACACTCACACACACACAAAACACAACACATTGCCATAAATTAAGGATAATGCCGGAACCGACAACTAAAACTGCAGAAACACAGCAAAAGTGATTTATTCTTAAAGCTCATGTGTTAAACAAATAAGAAAGAACGAAATAGATAATCTAGCAAACGGACAGGTTGCTCAAAAATGACGTCCCAAGAAATGTGTGGCCTGTCATGACTCCGATTTGACATGATGATCTATTCAGGAGACCAGTATAATGCTTCTCCAAATGAAACACAAAATTACAAATTTGGTGATTATATGTTATAAATGTTTAAGCAAAATTATAATTTTAGCACTTAATGGCTAAAATTACATTTTTGAAGAAGTCCTAATGTTGATATAAGTATGTGCAATAAAACTAATTATAAAAATTGAAGGGTTATTATTTTTCACAACAACTTAAAAAATTTGACACGTACAATATTCTCTGTCCAAGTGGTCCTTATTATGGGCCATTGCACATTATCAACTGTATTGCTCGCTTCACAGAGCATATTCCATTATAATTGAGGGGTGAAAAATGTTCTCATACATACTATCAGAAGAGAGGACGTGTTTTGTTTTAATAAAGAAGAGAATTCTAGGTAGGCTTTATGAAAAGACGGCGCTTTCCTTTATTTTATGGACTATGGAGCATTCAAATAACAGGAAACTACTTTCTACATGGATAAATCAATACAATTTAGCCGATAAGTATGATTCGAAAAAAACTCACTAATTTTTAAAAAGGGCAGAAAAAAAAATTAAAAATTGGAAACGAAAGAGAAATTAGTGAATATGGGAAAAAAGATGTTGGATTTCCACATTTGAGTAAGATTATATGGTGCATAAATGCTCATTTCGAATTTTACGATTATTCTGATTATTCTGGTAACTGTCCCATTATGAAATAATGGTCAAAAAACTTTTTTTAAACTCACTAGCTTGATAAATGGATGTTTTTAATACTTTTGCTGCATTTTTGATTTCATCGACCACTTTATGTTTCACAATTTTAAACTATCTTGGAAAGAAATAATGATCTTATAAACTGCTGATTCGTGTGATCAGATATTTTAATTATTTTATATCAAACGGGGAATTGCTTTTGATTACTGATTAAATCTGATTAAATCATTCGGTATTTTGAATAAGATAAAAAAAAATTATTGATCTGTTACAAAAAAATTTATTGCATATAAATTACGAAATTGTTATCAATGACCCCAGACCCCAGAGAGGGAAAGAGTGTGACGTCACAGGACATCGACTGGCTGGCATTCTCTACGTTAGCTTGTGTTAGTGATCTCTACTTTCTCATTCATTCTTCCTTGTTTTATGTTAATGTTTTAATTTTAAACAAGAGTATTCTTTTAAAAAGAAGACCTAAGATCTTGGTATGTTGCCACGTGTTGAAATATATCTCAAAGTACGAAACGAAAGCACATAATATTTCACCGATTTCCAAAAGAAAACCAAATATTTTCGAAAGAATGGATGCAAAGATGGCAAAGAAGTGACAAAATCAGTATCAAGAATACTAGAGTGTACAGTGAGGGTTATCAGCAGAATGAATCAGCAGCAGTGAGGGTTATCAGCAGAAAGACGTCATGCAAAATCAAGTGCTTGGTTTGCCAGAGAGAGAAAAATATTAAAATCAACGGCTCTGCCTCATCTTAAATTGACAGATTTAAATATAATTCGCAATAATCCAAGAGAACAGAGACAAACGAAAGGAAGATTATTAAAGGCTTTTAAAAGAATCAAATGTTCGAGTCCACATAAATTAGGTGTTACAGAAAATCAATATTGATTTAAAATTTATATAAATTTTCTGTATCGCATAATGGTTAATTAATCAATGTGGACAATTGAATGCAGTGAATATTAAAAAAACACGGAAGAATTAAAGAACAAAACATTATGTGCAGAAAATAATATGAAATTCATTAAAAAGGAGCAAAAAAGAAATCTAAGTTCAACTACAAGAATCATGAAGTGATGGAAGTCAGATAAAAAGAATTGTTTTTAAAACGAATGTAAAATTAAAAACAAGAACGAATTTACTTCACTAGGAACATATTAAAAATAGGAAGACGGGTGAGAATAAATTACTCGTTTATATTAGGGAAAATGAGGAATATAAAAAATATGTTTATCTGACACTATTTCAAAATGTATACTGATTCGATGACTATCATCAAAATCTTATAGTTTTTAGCGGAATTGAGTAGGATTTAATATGCAAAGTGCGAGTACTTTGAAAAGATGGTGCTCCAAGTTTAGCGGTATGCCTGGAATTCTAAAAAAATTATTGTTACTGATGAAAAAAAACTGTGAAACTTTGAGTAATTTGAAAAATATATGTTCTTTGAGCTTTGATGAAGTGCACATAGATTCGAAATTATGTTACGACTCTTCATAGGATGAAATACTAGGTCCATTTAGTAGAGTTCAAGTTATATCATTGAGAGGATTAATTTTCCCTTGGAAACACAGGCAATATATTTTTATTTCGATTGTAAAATGATTAAAAACTTCTATTTTTTACACTATAGTCTATACGGTAGGCTGTATTATTCATAAAATTTAAAATAATTCACTTGTTAATTTATCAAGAAATGCAGTCGAGATGTCTTATCATTCTAAATGGATTACTTTAGTTTCTGCAGGGGAACTCATTATTCCAAAAAATCATGGATGGAAACAATACAACAAATGAACTTAATTTCTTACAAATTTTATGGCGACACCCTTTTAGAAGGAAAAATGTCATTGCAAAATTAACATATGAAGAAGAATTTTCTTTTTCTACTGTAAATACAAATGCAGTTTAATTTTTGTATCGCTTGAGAACATTTATACGAATAAGACACTTGAATTGAAATGCAGCTATAGTATTTCACAAAAAAACAGGAAGTAGATCAATGATTAAAAAATCAAAACAAACTGCAGCCATTAAGTAAATATATTTTTATATTAGTTTTACATTTCTAACTTAATTTGAACATTAATGATAATTTTTGAGGGTTTATTGAATAATAATTGCTAATAAACTTAATATTTAAGAACCATTTGTTTTTTATCACTCTTATTAAAGTAAATTCAACTTAAATGTAAAAAATAAATATGCTTAGAATCCCTGCAGCTTATTTTCTTCGACACCTGACTTCATCATCAAGGGCTATTTCCGGTGTTAGTTTTGGGGAGCATTTGAGCCAGCCCTTCTCTTCCCAAGCCCTAGGCAGCGGGGTCTATCAGCCCCCAGTGACCATTATCAGAAAAGCGTCAAAAACATAAGATTTTTCAGAAAATTTCAATTTCATTTTGGTAAGAGTTTGAAATTTTTTCAGGAAATACTATTTTTGTTTATATTAATTGTATTATTTTCAGAAATATATATAAACCGCAAAGATTTGGAAGAATCAATCGAGGAAGAAAAGAACTGTTGTGTGTGAAAGCAGGAGGGAAGAAGAGCAATACAAAAATCGGAGGAGCGCTCTCCTTTTTCCGTTGATTTATTCCTTTTAAAAATGTGTTCCGTTAATTGTACATATTTTGTTTGATAGTTGCCTTAAAATAAATAACAAAAAAGTTTTAAACAATGAAGCTAGAAAGCCTGTTTTATCACAGAGGGGAGAAAAATTGACTGAATAGAAGCAGCGTTAGATTCCTGTGTTTCTACTTCTGCTCAATTTCTGTTTCTGTTCTTGAAACAAACGAAGTTGGAGAGCAACACCTTAAAATGCACTTTAAAAAAAATTGAACCATTGATTTTACTTGACTTGTAAAATTATCTTGCACTAATATATATGAAACTCCAGAAAGTTTTGTAGATGCAAGATTTGGTGAAATTTAGTTATTTCAAGAAATATATGTCTTCTGAATTTTGGAACATCCAACACAGTTTTGCTATAATGTCGAGATAAAAATAAACCCTACTGTGATTGATTAATTGATAAGGAAAAGCAGATGGTATTATTTATTATTGCTCATGCAACTAACATTAGTTAAACGGAAAAGAAATAGATGAATGCTTCCGAAATAGAGAAGGTTATATTTAAATATCAACAAGAATCTATGATGGGAAGAAAAACTGTTGCTTCATAAAAATGCGTACACGTTTTCAAGCAATATTATCACAGAATATTAACTTAAATTTTATGAGAGAGAAAGACACATTTTTTTTATTTATTAGAGCAAGGGTTGCTGTTAGATGACACTTTGAATTGCATTGCATATTATTTTTAAGAACAAACGCACTTTTTACTCAAACACATTTTTTTCACTTGAATACTTTTTAAGTCCTTGTCCAGTGCCGCAACTTTGAGCTGTTTCAACAGATCGAAGTGAGGTGTCAATATTCGTAACTTCTTCAATAGAAATTAATTCTCGCTTGCCTATATTGAACTGAGAGTAAAAGCAATAATAAAAAGTTCAAAGAAATTTCGTGTGAAGTATTTCATACTTTTACGATCAAGTAATCATTATTCTATTGAATATATATACCTACTTATAAATAATAGAATTCAATCATTTTATATGCTTTAATTGACTCGTTTAGTTATTTCATGAAATACCTATTTATTCTATGAAATGACGGATTTCACACTTACACAGTAACATATATAAATAAGAAGTTTTGCGAAATAATTAGTAAATTAATGAACAACACAGAAATTGAACTAGTCATTTAATTAATTTTTATTTTAGAACATATCTAAAGTTACAAGTGTTATTTCTGTGTTTGAAAATTTAAAGTATAAATTCCGGTAAACATCAATTACTAAATTTAATAAAAGTAAAAGTATCTGCTTAATCTGAAGATCTACAATAACTCCTTAAGTTCAAGGGAAAATGTCTATTAATTTATTAAATTAATAGATAACGAAGTGATATCATGCAGTTCTAATAAAATAAAATGTACCTATTTAAGTTCAACCAATGAAAATAACACTCGCTTCTAAAGAAACATTAATTATCTTCTTTGAATATCTCTACAACGGAGTGAAGTCTTCTCGAACAAAGCATCTATGAATACAAGGAAGTACTAGATATATTTTCGGCATTTACTCACCCTTTTTAAAAAAGAAATATCAAACCAGGAGAGGCCATATTGGGAAAAACTAGATCTACCAAGGGTCAAATTTCAATCAGGTATTTCTGAAAGAGCTGGAATGCTGATAAAAATGTCACAGAAGACTCAACTCAATACCTTAGGCATTTTTATTTTTAGAAAAAAGGCAATGACTCCTCAGTGTTATTAAAACTGCGTAAAAGAATTAAAGAGTCTTTAGTAATTAACTTTTGTGTTATTTTACTCTACCGTGAGTTTTCATTTAAAAATATAGCATATTATATATTGAAAAATATGATTTCTTTTCTTTAAATTAAGAAAATTGTAAAAATCTGATTCTTTCTAAAAATCGACTTTTTAAAATAATTGTAGTAACACAAGTTTATTGCATGGAATATAGTCTATTTTCACTATGGTAGTGATTGTCATTCAGAAAGATCCTACATTTAATTTAAAAATTATTTATACACTACAAAATCTATTGCATTTCAGTTTTTTGTGTATACGCACTTAACTGCACGTTTTGGGCTTGAAAAAATATTAAATGAGGGGATGTTTAATTAAAAAATTATAGAAAACTACGAAAATACAAAAGTGAAGAGAGTCCCGATAAATTTAAATTTTATTGAATCCTACATTAAACTGATAAAATATACGATTTAAACATAAATAGGGAAAACGAATATTTATATAGTAATCAAGAAATATATAAAATTCAGAGACACAATTCCCATTCCTTACTATCCTTCAATATTAGGACTATATGTGGGAGTGCGAGGTGCTATCCAATGAATATGTTCATAAAACATTTTTTTAATATAAATACTGATCAATATGAAAAAAGTGAAACACTGATTAATTTGAAATATTGGTCTGTACGATGTAAAGTATGTTTTTATTAAAAATTATTACATGGAAATTCGTACAATGCAAATGTTAAGAAAACATCTATAAACGGATGAAAGCGACTGTATGTTTTATTTAGATTTCGATTCCAGATTAAGCAGATGGAAAAATAAAAAAGGTAACTATGTCAGATGAATAGCGTAAAGGGTCTTTTGATCACAAACTCAAGCATTTTACAGCGAGAGTATGAAAGAACAATCACGCTTATATATATATAATTATTACCCTGGGATTTGACTATGGCATCCCGACTGGTAAAGGTAGTCCTTGTATAAAAACTAATATTCATTGACCATTCATGGCTTATAATGAGATCACCTTTATCAATATCTCCTATGCACATTAACTACACTAATTTAGAATCAGGGAAAATCAGACGGAATTGGTGTAGAGATTTTAATTATTATAATTATTTGGGAAATTTTGTTAAATCCAAGTTTTGACACCGCGTTATGAACAGCTTGACAGTTGAAGGACATTGTAAGATATTTTAGCAGTCACCATGTAAATTACTGTCCAAAAGGGCTTTTCATACAAAATAAGCCGCATTCAAGGGAGGAAGAATTGAAAAACCTTAAGCACTCACTTTGACAGTCGTGCATGCAGAAGGCAGAAGCGCAACATCCATCTGGCGTTATTCAATGGTATATGGGCTCGAACCCAAAAGCTTCTACTCCGAAGAATGCTATCCAAACATTAGACCATGGTGAGCCTTTAAAATTGAGTATATACTTTTATTGATATCTGATATAAAACAAAACATGTCTAAATAAAATCTTTATTCTGCTATATCCACCAAGTTTTTGTTAGGAGTTGAAATGATAATCATTCCACAGAATAAAAGGAAATTTATACTGTTGGTCTTTGTTTAATTTAAAACTTAGGCGATATTTTAGTTCAAATTTCAGAATGTAGCATTCATAATACATTTAAATCTTGTTAATATTTATTTGAACTTACATAAAACAGTTTTTGCTGTGATGTTATTAATTTAAGCTATGCAACGTCATTTTGGTGCTGCAGTCGCTATAAAAACGAAGGGGTGTGGTCCTTTAACCAATTTTTGTATTATGCGTAATTGCTGAGAGGAGAAAAAAATATGTAAAATAGCAAATTCCTAATTTTGTCTATACTCAAATAGCGGAATTTTAAAAAATTACAGTATTTGCTATTTTTTTTTTCAATTTTAAGAAAACATTGTTTTATTAATAATCATAAAAGTATTCAATTTATTGAAAAATTACTATGTTATTTATTGTAAATAAATGTATTTTCTCAAAACAGGGAAGGTATTTATGTTCCTTACAATATGCTGCCGATCAGAAATGCATTGAATCGTAAAAGCAAGATTTCCTAATTTGGATAATTTCTAAATATGTAACCAAAGGGAATTTTCAGGAGTTCTATATTTCGTTCAGTTTAACTGATCTATACTGAGATCACATTCAGTTGGTCCAAAACGTAGTTTGGAACTAAAGATAATTAAATAACAAATATTGTTATTTTTCTAAATTACACTTTTTTTCTCAAAAGCTTTTGTATGCTCTCTGTGGATTCTGTTTTTATCAAATATAGGAGAAAATATATATTTAAAAATGTTCATTATTACCTTGTGAGAAAGTAACTTTGAATGGAGAAGAATTTGTTGGATTGTTTTCCATGTTAGAGCATACAGTAAAAAACGTAGTTCTGCTTCAAATATTTAATGCTCAAAATACTTGTTGGGTTCATATATTACGAGTTCAGCGGCTAATTCTGCAGAGGGTATAAAAAGTATGACTCCAATTAATAATGGAGCAGTAGCACTTCTTCAAAATTTAGAAGAAAGCATTGAAATTCCGCAACAAATAGAGATGATCTTGTTATCTTAATTCATACAAGGAATTTATCGCCTAAGGTTAAAAGTGAAAGATATTCCCAAGATTTTCAAAAATCTCCGCGCACTGCTACTTTCAGCCACTGTTTACCAATTAAAATCACAATATTTATATTTGTTTGCAGTGTTAATTACTTTAGCTTTTTACTTTGATGGAACTGATAAAGATTTTATTTCTTCTTATTTCACAAGAAATGGCTTTCATTATATTTACTGATAGTTTTTACTTAAATTATATTCCAGTTTTAAACTCACGAAGAGTGATTGTTGCACTAAGTTTCTAAGGATAAAATAATAAAAATCTTGATAATAATAACTCAATAATATCACACTGTTGTAAAATAAGATACATCATAAATAAATTTTTTGAATACTTTTCAAAAATTCTGCTTATCTTTATGCTCAAACTATAGGTGGTGCTTGCGGTAGACTACATAAACAGGATTTTGCATAATAAACTTTTTTATCCATTTCATATAACATTCTATCCTCTTTTTACAGTTTCTTTCCTTCTCAATTACGATATGTTTCTTCTGAAACGGAATATATTTAATTATCTTGATTTCCACTATCATCTGAAATGCAAACTAAATTAGATTTTAGTTTTAAGGTGACATCAAAATTATCTTTTATTAGAAACTTTTAAATACATCAAGTAGACTTTGCCAATTTGCATTACATTTTACATTGGCAATAACTTTGTTGAAAAATATTTGTATTTAAAAAAGAAAATTACATAGAATTGAATGAAAATCTTAAACTAAGCAATAGTTTTATTATTTCAAGCTAATGCTTTTAAATCTCTTCTCTTGCATAAGTAATAAATATAACATACATTCCTTGTACAAAATTTAATGAAAATCATTGCTATTTATATTTAATTTGAAAATAACTAATGAACATTAAATTATGAACCAAGTAATAAAAAATGTGATTCTTTTGTTAGATATTAAATTAAGATGTCTATCTCTAAATCTGAAATAATAAAGAATTTTCTTAGGGATTGACAATGAATTTCTGTGCCAAACTTAGCCAGATTATTATTCTCAGGCCTTAAAGATAATTTTCTAGGTAATTACGGACTTCTATATAGAACAAAATATTTGGAAATTATTTTAATGAAATTCTGAATAAAAATCATTATTGCTGATAAATATCTCCATCCAGTGATAATTTTTACAAAGTAGTACAAGAATTTCCATACTCTTTAATTAAAAGAATATAATAGAATTCGACTAAGTTGGAAAAAAAGAAAAAAAGTTTTTAAGAAATTTAGTAGTTTGAATTTCTTAGGTGAATACAACCATTCATCTTGTTTTCCTGTGGATTAGAAAGGTGTATGAATAAATTTAACAACAATGGAAGGATTTTCTTTTAAACCCTCCAATAATATGTGTGATTCTAAACTATTTTCTAGGAACATTTTTAATCTCTTCTGCGCTAAGAGATATGTAGGGAAATTAATATGAGAAAGTATCTAATCAATGATAAAGTTTAAAAAATCAGGAACAAAATAGCCAAAGTCTCTTATACTTAAGTGAATAAACTAACAATTGGAGAATCATTCAAGAACCTATGTTTTCAAAACTAGCTGTTATCATTTATATCCGTTAAAAAAGTAAGGTTTTTCTAATATAAAGCAATGAGGCTCGCCATAATAATAAAACACTGCACTTCAGAGTGGCGAAGAGGAGGAGCTCTGTGTTTGACCCCAGAAGCAAATGAACAACGAAATATATGTTGCTTTTTTTAACTTTCCACTCATATATCTAACCGAATGGATGCTTAAGAGTTTTCAAGGTTTTCACCTTTGCAATACATGAAATTACAACTCACTGTTTATGAAATCTTCTCATTTATGGTCCTTTTATATTTCTTCTTGTTATGCCAGCTCTTATCTGCTTAGCAACTAATGTTGCGTAATTATTATTGTACTAAATATAATCGAGTATTTATGTCATTAAAAATGATCTTCAAAGATTTTAAGTATTCCAAAAAAATTATCCAGGATGAAAATCAAGACTATAACATTATTCTTCCCATTGCATTATTTTTCATACAAAATAACAGCTGTCAAAATAAGCTACTTTTAAAAAAAATTTATTTAAATAGAATTATAGCATTTGAATGTCTTTAATGGAAATAATGAATTATTAACTTTTCAACTATTCATACAGAATTTGAAAAATCATAAGAATTTATTTGTTTGCTTACCAATTTCTAAGAACTGAAAAACCGCAGCCGGTCACCTCGTAATTGTAAACCTAATAATCTTCATTTGAGATAAATATTTATGAATTTATGTGACATGTGATAGCTGCACAGTCGTGTCTCAAAATGTTGAAATGCATTACTTTCATTGAGGTTTTCATAAGGTTTTCAATGCGAAATTAATACAGAGTGCATTCATTTTGCAACAATTATACTCTGGATTCATTCTTAAGCTTGAAAACAATGCCTTGTAATTTTCAATCAATTTTAACAAATGAAGTGGATAATTTATTTTTATATTAATACATTTATTTTTATATTAATACATGATATGTCTGATATTAAATTTTCATTAAACGTGAGTGGACTCTATGAACTACATCTATCTCAAAAATAAAAATGTCCAAATACATTTCTTTATATTCCTTAGACAAATTTTTATTGATCGTGCGTCGTTTATTGATCGTATATAGCGACTGTTGCTCTGAAAATCAAGGAACAAAAGGCACCAGAATTGATTTTACTTCAAACTTTTCACATTAAAGGATTTTATAGTATTTTTTAATTCAGTGTGTCCCAAAGTGGTGCATGCGTATCCCCAGGGGTACAATAAGAATTTGATGGGGCCTCAACTGAAGCGAAAGTTAACCCCCAAAATATCACGTGACTGTTCAAAATGAAAGAAGGCCCAATCATCTGTGGTCCACTGTTCCTTCCCACGTGATTAAAATTAGAGAAACCTTTGATTTTTACCGTGGACAGGGTTAAGAACCCCCCGTTACTTTGGCTTACTTGCTTGCAGCAGAGTGTGAATGGAATTTCCTGCTTAGTCTTATAATATGTATGGTTGGTGGGGAATGCACTGCAAGAGCAGTTCAAATTACTAAGGTAAGTGCTATTCTTTATTTGTTTTTAATGAGCACAAAATTTTTATTAGATGATTAATATGAACAAAAATATATTAAAAAAACAGCAACATTCATTGATATGATCTCTTATTGATATAAAGTTAATTTTAAAATGTAATCATTATAGTAACTAAAATAGTTTTTCCAAATGCTAATTATTAATGTTATTGGTTGCCTGCTTATGTATGCAAGAAATTGTACATATTATGTATAGACTCGATACTGAAATATTCAAATTTATAATTTATTTATAAATGTTACTATATGATACTATTAGTTTCATTTTGAATTCAACTTCAGTGGTTACTTCATAAGGACTATTTCTAATTCTTGTTAATCCACTAAAAAGATATTTGGTTAAAAATATCATTTTGAAAGAAGTTATAAGAGTATTTTTGTCAGCTTATCTATTTCTCGTGAAATTATTTTGTTTCTTTTCATCTGAGCGATATCTTTTCTCCGATTGCTGTTACTAAATAATTCAGCACATTTGAGATACATTTACGGTGAAGGGGAGTGTCTGCGTAGATGCAGATAACAGTTGAAATGGCGCCCGTCTGGGTGACGAAGTAAAGAATGTAGAAAGAAAAACATTTTTCTGATGATAAAACCCCGAAATTTGATCGTAAACAATGTCAAAGTTCATGCTCTAAAGTTCATGAAACCTAAAAATTAAAATTAAATTATAATAAAAATATATTGAAGGAATTTATTCGGTTATATTTTTTAATGCTTTCTATCTTTCCAAAGATTATAATTGCTAGGAATGTTTCGCGAAAAAACACCTGAATCTATTTTATTTAACAGAAATATCAAGTGTTATCTTATTTTAAATAAATTGCATTAGTTACACGTAAGATAAAGCATTTGCCTCAAGGATAAACAACAAGTGGAAGCAATAAACGATATGTTTGTATCTAATGAGACCACTCAATCTTCAACAAAAGAAAAAATTAATCTGAAAAATGCAATTTTCTTGCGAAAACTGGACGAAACAATTTTGTTTCAAGAATTTTGCTGCGACAGCAATCGTTATCGTAAAATAATTGCGCATAAATTCCTGAATTATATTAACCGAATGAGAACTTAGAGGCTGAGTCCATTAGGGGTACACATAGCATTTGTCAGTTATTTGATTCCCTTAAATCTCTGAGGACCTGAATCCATATTTATAAAGCAGATACAGCGAAGAGCTTACGAAGTTTTTGAGGGGACATACTTAAATTTAAAAAAAAAAAAACATATTTTTTATTTTTTTTCTGTTTTACAGAAAATTGTTAACATTCATAAGAGTTTATTACTAATACATATATTAAATAATAATGAAATAACCTACTTACAAAGTTAAAAAATTTTCAATTAATTAATTCATTTAGATTTTCCATCTTCTTTTTGAAAGCGGTCAGGAATATGTATTTCCAGCAAATTATTTGCTTTTTTCTTTTTCAACTTTAATTACCATCGTTAAAAATTATAATGTTATACAATGTATTGAAAGAGATAATTAATCTTTAATTACAGTAGTTTTTGATTAATTATCTCTTTCAATACAATTCAGTATTCGTAAGCAATTATGGTACACAGAAACGAATTCAGTATATTATAATTGCTTACTATGTTACAGTTATTAAAAGGAAAATATTAAGTTGTATTACTAGACAGTGAAATTTTAAGTTATTGAACATTAAATTTAATTTTATTAAGAATAGATTTAATTAACGTGTTTTATTTTTTAAGAAGGAACTTATTTCTCTTGCTTTTTTATACTTATACATTTTATATATTCTCGTCATATTTTATAGCTGTAATTATCAATTATGATTTGAATATATTTTAATTGGAATGAGTTCTAAATAAGGATTTTACAAATTCTATTATTGATATTATATAAATAAATTTTAAACTTGCAAATTCTATTATTGATATTATATAATAAATTTTAAATAATATTTCTAAAATATATTCTGAAGAAATCGGTTATATATTTCATTTTTTCTATACTAAATCACAATATTTAATACTTATTTGATCTTGCTTAGTAAACAGCCTAATGGCTTAAGACTGTGTGGTATTTTAATATTCACCCCAAAAATTGCCTTCATATAATGGGCAGTTTTATGTTTCGAAGGAAGAAAGAAGAACCCCTTAACTACGCAGGCCGATACATGTCTTTTTTACTGTCCAAATCTTGGGGACCTGTATCTGGATGGAATTTTTCTTTTCCTTGGGATGTTCAACAACTTAAAAGCAAGATTTTCAGAAACCTTTGCTAGCTAAAGTTAGTAATAAGCCATAAGATTGTTTTTTGAAGCATTAAATAATGAAAATGACTGCATATTAATCATTAACATAGGAGATTATTTCATAATGCATTCGGTTTACTATTTTTGTTTCAAAATCGCTGTTTTGTCAAAATCTATGCTTACTTAATTAATACAGAAATTTCATGCTCAAAACTAATATCATTATTCTGACGATAAGAAATACAAATTATTACTCAGTAGATAAGTTTATTTAAAATGTAATTAAATTTAACATTTACATCTTATTTACATGCCGCCTTGTTCGAAATGTTAATCCTTATAATTATACCTGAATTAAAGATAGCACACATTTTTGACAGGTATAGTTAATTTTGTGTTTTTCTAAGTGTAAATATAAATAAATAATTTATAAAAAAATAAAATGTATTAAAAAAACTCGCTGAAATGTTGAATTTAAAAATTTATTTTGGTTTATAGTAAATTTTATTTATACATTAAAAATATTTTTTAGAATTTATTCAGTATTTTTTCTATGTTTAGAACATATTTTATTATAATAAAATGTATTAAATGTTTTATTTATTATGCAGAAATAATAATATATTTATATAAGTATATTTTTATATTTTTTCCTTGGGAATTTAATTATTGCAGATAAATAAATATAAATATTTCATTCCTTTTATCTTTATATTATGAAATATTATTATATTTTTAGAAGCATAAGAGATTTCATTAAAATTATCAGAAATGTATGGGTGTGTTTTATAAAATTTCCCATAAGTTAATGAAAATTAAAAATTTTTATTTAGTAAATGACAACATGTATTACATTAAGATTGAAATATGTTTGAAAATAGATCAAATTTCAGCATTTAAAAACAAGAGAATCTTAATCCCATTTAGAATTAGATTAAAATATTTTAAAGAATAATCAACAATAAAAAAAGATTAAAATAATTTAAAGAGTAATCAACAAAGAAAATCTCAATGATAATTAAAAGTAATGCATTCAATAGTTATTAATATATCATTTTATCATAAATTAATCACTTCACATATCACTGTAAAACAAACAATTCTGGATTGGCGTCATTGATTTTAGTTGAAAGAAAAGTGAAACTCGCATGTCGGATAAAAATGAAAGATAAGGTTTAATTAGAGGGTAGCCAATAACTAATTGCCTAAATATCTTCACTGTTCTCACGGATTTGCTTATATACTTTTAAACATGGGGAGCAACGATCCATTTATCAGTCATAGCTACAGGCCTAAATCGTTTCTTAGAAAAAAAGAAAGCTTTATCGTAATATCTTTTCAGAAATTTAGGATTCAGTTGACGAAACGAACTTATCTTCAGAAACACGGGGCCGAGAAAAAGCGGAGGTCAATAGGAGAGAGTGAATTAAAGAATGAAAGTTATAGAAATCTGCACGTTGCACTTTCAGAATATAAATTTCCTCCCAACGTTTAATCATTGCTTTGAAGTGTTCCGCTAAAGTGATTGCCATTCCAACCATATTCACGACTGCAGATACGCGAAACCCACCTCTAAGTGGCCAGTTCTGACAGTAACGCAGTCATCTGTAACAAGTTCTATCCTATGAATAAAGATGTCATTAGTAGAAATGTTCTGAATGGGAAATATGCTGGAAAGAGAGTGCCTACTATAGAAGAGTCATAGCCAATCATATTCTGGTGTTAACATCAGTTTATATATGCTCCAGTGATGAAGGCAATTATTGATCATGGGCTGAAACAAAAAAATAATTGCCTATCAATCCAGCATTTAGGAATTTCCCCTTATAAGCTTTGAGATAAGCAATTAAATGAAAGGATTTCCGAGTCGCAAAAAAATTATTTTTGATTGCATTCCTTTCGAAGAGTTGTCAAGCGGTTTTTAAAAATCGTGTTATAGTTATTAATATATCATTTATATATAAAAATGATATATTAATAACTATTGAATGCATTACTTTTAATTATCATTGAGATTTTCTTTGTTGATTACTCTTTAAATTATTTTAATCTTTTTTTATTGTTGATTATTCTTTAAAATATTTTAATCTAATTCTAAATGGGATTAAGATTATCTTAAAGCACCTTATCATGTTTTGTAGTTTGGTGATGCCCAAGTTTACCGTGTAGGGAATGCGTTAATATTTTGTAATTCAACTTTATGGGGAATTTTAAATCAACAGTTATTATCGAAAATAAAAAATTTCAATTTTTAATAATTTTGCCTACGTTTAGTCGATCCATCAAAATATAATTCAATTTACGGTAGAAAAATATTAGGAGTTTAAACTTTAACTACCACTCTCAATTTAAATACCCCTCCGCAATTCCGAACAAGGAAATGTCTCTCCTTCTCGTCTCTCTGGCGTGTCATCAGCGTTTGCACTTTAGGGACAATTAGTAAAATGACTAGTTATTTTAAAGTCTCGGATGATATGATTTAAATTTTTATTACAATGAAAAAGCTATAAATACCGTAGGTAATAAATATTGCATACATAATATGAAGTTTTTATTTAAATTTAGCCAATAATTTACGACCAAATAGAACGGATACCACGGCCCAACCACTTTGGAAGGAAACCTTTTACATCATTCATAGTTTGAGAAAAAAATAAGATCCTTCTCTCTCTCTCTCTCTCTTAAATGAATGTTTCAATGACACGCAGAATACGACAAACGCTTGCTATAATTAATGTTATCTAATTATGATGCTGTTGTTTCACTCATTTCCCAAGAGGTGCGGTCAAGTCTGTCACTTAAGCTAATAGTTTCATCATGTGCTAGATTTTGACACGCCACTTTCGAGTCTCATCCTCTTTCAAATTAGTAATATAAATAAGAGTATTAAGAGCTTTATAAATTTAACCTAGCATATACACAATTATACACTTCAGATAATTTCAATGTTTCTTAATGTTAAAGACTTTAATATTTTTAATACTCAACCATATACTACTACTAAGTCATTTAGTATTTAAAAATGGTTGATAATAAATTAATAATAAATATCTAGGAATATTTATTTTGAAACTAAGCAATGAGTATTATAAAGTTAACTTGATATAAAACTAGAAATAAAAAAGATTTCAGAACACAATTTCAAATCAGAATACTTGCTTCATGAAGAAAATGTTTTATTGTTACATTTAATTATTATTGAATAAGTCACTTTTTTTATCAAAGAGCAGCGATTAAGTTTCTTTATTCAGAGATCGAATCAATATCTAGAGTGAATAAATAATGGATGAATGGCATATAAACGATACAATAATTCTACGTTGAATTTTACTGGCATTTCTGGTTGCAAGTAGCAAAGTATGCTAATTGCAATACTAAATATTTTCTCTTGCATATAAAATATCAAATCGTTGATCCTAAAATATATTGAAAATATTAAAAATTAATAAAAGATAACACGAAACTTGTATCGTAAATACAAAGGAATTGATACTATAAAACTAGATAAATGACTCTAGCTTTATAAACAGTTGAATGCATGAGGATAACAACAAAATTTCGCTTTAAGTCGAGATTAGAATGTTTCACCCTAACGATCCGAAATATAGCGCAATCAAGTGGGATGGCATTGAGCGGTTTTAAATTTGTGTTTGGCAGTAGTCCAGTCGGTCTCTGACCATTCAATCTGCAATCTAGTCACCTCGAAATACTAAACAGTGATCAGGGTTTTTTCTTCTACAAATCTTAATGCCATTCTACAACCTAAACACCCTACTACCCGAGAAAGAGCTATCACTTCTAATACTATAAGTATAAACCTGTCACGAATTTTCAGGAATTGTCTACAGTTTCCAACTGCAACTTTTGTTAGTGTAAAACACCATACTTAACATAGGTCGAGGGCACATGTTGTTAATGATCAATTCATTTTTAATATTTTATTTGCATGTAGCACATATTAGAAGATAGATGTTTTGAGTGTAATGAATTTTTTTTTTTTTATGAATTCAGTGATATTAGCTTTTAGGTGAGCCTTTGTGAACACATATCTCTCCATAGTACTTCCATGATAAAGGATATTTTGCTCAAAAAGTAAAACATTTTTGCACATTTATTGGCTTGTAAGAATAATAATGTGTGCTTTTTATTTTAACTTTACATTTGTTCAGCCAGAATTTAAGATTTTTTATGTAGCTTTTAAATCAAATGGCGATTTCATAATATTGACCTCTAATTAAAATAATATTTTCTCTTCAAAAATATACCCCTGAAAATGTTTATTTTAGGAATAGCAATGATATAAATTAAGAAAATGGTTGTGCCCGTAATAGATTGTTTAGGATCATTTGAGTCTATTTTATAAATATTTTATTCTTTACCTTAATTAGGAAGGAAAGATTCTGTGTATAAATCTGGAGGATTTTGATTAGGATTGGAGAGGTTTATTTTCGATTAACTCTACAGATGATTCTTACAGATGATGAGTGGAAAATAGTACACATGTACAACAATAAACTTCTGTATCAGAAAAGTAAGCGACATCTAAATGCAAAAAGCTGAAATTGAAGCAACATTTACCTAAAAATTCCCCACTAAAAACCGATACTTGATTTTACATCTGCCAAAAAATTCTTATAAAACCTACCAGCGTCAAAAGAATGTGAACAACTGTGGAAAAACAGAAGCAGCAAAAGAATAAAATATTATTGTTGTTGTTGTTGTTTTCCTATGACACTTGGACAAGCCAAGTTCGCTTTTGGCTTAGGCAGTGCGAATTAAGTCAAAGGAAGCATCTTTCGTTTGGATCAGAGCACCACGAAGGTGAAAGTACGACTTCGCTCTTTTTAAGATGCCTCGTAATTTTGAAGCACGGTCAGGTGACGAGGCCACACCTGAGCTGGCTCCCTCCTCTCCACATCCACGCCACACTAGCGAAAGGACTTTGGACGTCACAGATTAACGTGGACGCGTTTCCAGCCCACAGAGTTCCAGCAACCCAGTGAAGGAGAGTACACCGTGGTCACCCTCCCAACCACTGTCCGTGGCAAATAAAATATTATAAATTGAAGAATCTGCTGGTTGAGGAAGTGTAGTAGTAATGAAGGATACCCAGTGAGAAAGTCAGGAAAATTCTCAAGCATCTACGCTAGCGTGGCCATCCAGAAAGATATCTCCTATCGTCATGCCAGAACGTAAACTCACTTGGAAAGACCTCGATAAGGCATTCTTTAAGACTAATCTGAAAAATTTAATACCTGGTGGAGTTGTTATATTTTCAATCATTTTATGAAGACTTTGATACACTATAAAGATTAATATACTGAGGATCACAATATACCACTGGATCAAAAGACGCAAGGCTAATGCATGGGGAGTTTTACAGCCCAAGGGAAACAAGAAGCAAACAGAGCATCTACAGCAACTCATTTAGAGCTCTCTCACTTGACGTCGACAGATTGAAAGGATAAGGAAATGATTAGAAAGAGAAGAGAGGAAAAACAAAGAGAATAGAGATCCATGGGTACCTGTGAATTAAGATAGTCGCACTCACCTAAACAAAGTGAGCCCCATGAGAGGATGGCTATCAAAACAACGTTTAAATCAAATTATGATTTATTTTCTCAATTTTATGTATAAATCAGTCTGAAAAAGGTAATATATTTAACAGACTGATTTATACATGAGACTCTTTCATTCAGTTCGAACTTCATTCAGTTTTATTCTCTCAGTCTGTTTACCATAAGGAATCAAATTACACTACCTACTTGATTATCACAATTATCACTAGAAAGGAGGTCTTGACAGCATTGTGTTGAGCCTTCTTCTAAAGGGCGTGCTAAAAAGACTAAGCCACGCCTTTTAGAAGAAGGGTAGTCTATCTTCTAAAGTAATGAGTTTTATTAAATAAAGTAATAAGTATTATTAAGTCGTGTTATACTAAATAAATAATACTTTTGATTAAATATTTTATAATACATGATTCACACACACAGCTTATGCATCTTTTGAATTTTAATTTTTTTTAATATGGTTTTTCACACTTCATTAAATTTTACTTATTTTCTTTTAGACATTTTTCGCTTTTGTTTTATGTATTTACATATTACTTTTTAATTAATTTCATCGGATGTATTTAAGGTTATAAAATTAATTAGAATTCCAAATCATAATTAAACTTTAAAAAATGAAGAAATAAGATTTGGAATACGACAGCCTACTACAAGAGGAATGCATTTCACAGAGTTTAAGCGTATTATAACCTCACCGTTATTGCTTGAAGCCCCCAAGTTACTTCCAGACTTTTGATGTACGTTAACACATTGTAGTTGCCAACGAGATTGATTTCCCTTGATTTCCCACTTTTGAATTCCAGGAACAACATAGTACCCAAAGACAGTCAATTGGTTCTGATTCTAAGATGATGTGGGAATAGCAAGCAAGATTCGTGAAGGGCCATTTAGTCCTTCAGGACAAATATAATTCTTCAAATTGAACAGGAATCACTTAGTGAATGGGCATGTGCTTTCGAAGAATTTATTACCTCTTCAGTCTTTCTGATTCAAATCGGTGGAGTGGCTGGAAATAGAAGTCAAAAAGTGACATTACTGGAGGCCAATTGTTGGGGGAAAGTTAATATAAATAGCAGGGCCATGTGGGGGCGGAGGAGAGTTTCGACTTACGTGTTGTGTTCCTGATATTTCTCTGAAACAGGTCCCGGAGCGGATAAGTCTCAGCGACGGAACGAGGAGTCTGAGAAAGAATCGAGATCACAGAGAGACGCCAGGCCTCGAGTTTGACTAACCTGATGCTCCAGTGCTGTCCAGAGAGGATCATCGACCTTATCGAGTGACTGTCCGAGACTGTTCCCGAGTACGGAATTTAGGAGTCTGGTCCTCGGTACCAGCGAGGAGTTTCTTCCCGATCGAATGTGCAGCGAACGTTCCAGAAAGTGAGAAATTCATCAGTTTTCCTGGAGCCTACAATTTATGACAGTTCTTGCACATAATCTTGTTAACTTGTAAATAAATATTTAGTCAAGAATATATTAAATTACGTAAACCTGTTTCCTTAACGACCATTGTCTACCTAGAAGTCAGCTTATCCAGACTGAGTACGTATATTTTAACTCAATTTAAGTACTGACCTTATTTATATTTGCTTCTGACTCAGCGTCTCAGAAAATTTTTATTTTAAGAAAACTTCCTTCTTCTCGAAAACAGATGTAGTACTTTTTCGTTCTAAACCCCACTTCCTCGAACTGATCAAAATTCTTGGATTATTTCCCTTTCTCTTTGGCAAATGTAGATTATTGAAATTTAAAGTTGAATCTTGGCGAAAATAATCAATATTTTAGACATTTGATGTGAAACTCGGGCTCAGTTTTAGTTTTCAAGGAAAAAACTTCAAGGAGTGTGGTTCGAGTCATTAAAACTAATCTTTCAAAAGGGGGTGGAGAAAAAGGAAGGGGCTTCTACTTAGAGCAAAAATACGTCGTGGTGGCTTGTGGGGTGAAATTCTTCTATGTACTTCCAGCGTCGCTGGCCACTTTTAAGCAGTAGATAGTCTAATTAGCCTTCGTATGCAAAAAATGACCGTTGAGCGACAAACAAACTAGTACATCAGTTTCTAGAATAATTGAAAATATATTTGTTCTGAAGCTCCATAAAAAACCAATATCCTTTAACAGTTGTAATATCCAACATTTCCTACTCCTATTTATCAGAAATCTGAAAAATATCATTTAAAGACAAAATGACATGTATAAATGCCATTAACAATTTAAACTAAAACAAATACGTTTTTTTATTTTTAAATATTATTTATTTATTTTTTTGTTCCAAGAGATTCTAAGGAAGTGTAAAAACAAAAGTCCGTTGATAAAATCTATATGATTTTACGTGTTATAGGATGGATTAAGACATCGTGTCGTAGTAAGTCTACAAAGTCGTAATAAATTACAATGTATAGAATATAATGTTATATAAATATTTTTATACCGTCATAAATATTTACTTTTTATTTTAGTTAATATTTTAGTTACATCTAAATATTTACTTAAATTACTTTCTAACATACTTTACAATTAATATTCTCTCTTGCGTAAAAAATATTTCCATGTAAATTTTTAATTAAATAAAATTATAGTTAAAAGGAAATATATTGTATTTTCGTCAATAACTATTGTATTTGAATAAATTTAATGACATTCTTAGATATTTCAAATACTTTTCTAATTTTTAGTCAGTACACTAGACACCTTTTTCAATCCACCACAATGGGTTTGAAGCAAATGCACGTGCATTTAAAAAATACATGCGTGCTTGAAAAACATACATTTTTCATATTCTAATAAAAATTTAGTTACCTTAATATTTGTTTTATTTGATATTTTTATGGTACATTTTGAAAACATATTTTTATTCCATTCTCAAAATGACATAATATTTACTATTGGCATTAAGAATTCTTAGTTATATTTTCAATTTTATAAAATGAATATACATATTTTGATAACCCTAAATGTATTTAATCTTTTTATTCTTATATATACACTATAAATCCAAGCAAACTGCTTATGACAAATTAAAAAAATTTAAAATAAAATAAAATATAAAATTTAAATCTAGCAAAATATTATTTTTGATAAATTACAAAGATATGTTTTAACATTTTCTTAAAGAGTAAAACTACATTACAATTTTGCGCAGTCAATGAAAAAAAAAATTCAACTATACTTCCAGATTCAATTTTCTATATTTTACGCTTTTAACCCCTTTATGATTGTTGTCACAAGTTTCATCGTTTACGTTATCACACTAGAGCAGGGATGGGCAAACTTTTTCGGTCCACGGGCCAGAAATCGAAAGAAAAAAAAAATTTGGGGGGGCCAAGATAATTTTTTTTTTAAATTTTAAAAACTATATACCAGTTTTACAATTTAAATATGTTAAAGAGATGTTTGAAATTGTAATTTATCATGTAAAAGTCCCTTATATTGAGGTTCGAAGTGAGATGTACTGATTCTAAAAAACGTAGCTAAATGTTTATGTCAGTCTACTTCTGAAATGATTCTTTCTAATGTTCATTATTAAAAACACTTGTTCACGTATATAGGATGAAGCTAATGTAGCACAGATTTTCTGGGCTGAATGGAGATTAAAATACCCAGTCTGTTACAAGTGAGGTCTAATTCACCTATGTTGGATTCCCATGTTTGTTCCCCGAGAAAGAAATAACGTTTGTTGCCGCCAGTCTACAGCAATAACTAACAAAGAACTCCCGTTTTTAATACTTTAACGATTACAACTGTCTGTGCTTGCTATTTATGTTGATTTATGTTTTGTAGAACAAAAATTGAGAAAGTATAAAGATCACCAGTCCTTTGAAAAAAAGAAAGAAAATAATAATATTTAAGCAAAGTAGAAATCATATTTTCTTTTAATTTCCGTCGGACCGACAAAATAAATTCTATCCGCAGGCCTATAAAACCTACACTAGAGTTAGATCATATTATGTTAAATGTAGCAAAAACGTTTTCATGATAAGATGGAATTCAAATGGCAACTGTTCATTTCACAATATAAGCTTACCTATGAATATTCCTGACATAATATGCGATAAGTTTTCCATTTTTCAAAATTTGGAATTTCGTAAATCTTGTGAAAAAAGTAATTAAGATATAATTTTTTAAAAAAGTAAAAGTTATTTATACTTAAAATTTTCAGCCGGGTTTTTACAATCTAAAGTAGTATACCACGGTTTATAGTAGGCGGAAGTGCCACGCCCCCTTCGGGGGGCGTGGTATGGGGTCACGTGACTTTTAAGATCACGTGACTTCCGGTTTGCTCGTGTGAGAACACGAGGTTATTTTTTCGAGTTGAGTTTAGTTGTTGGGTTCCTTCTGCTTTAAAAAAATTATTTCTGGTCAGCGAAACGGCGGGAGTAGTTTTTCTAGCTGGTGTTATGACGTCATAAGATGAGAGTAAACATGTTTCAATGTGATGAACCATGTTCAATCAAGGAAAAAACCTGCTAACTGCGATATGCTTACGCTGCGCGGATGAATACAATGTCTGAACCAATCACATTGCTTTATTGCTGTTGATTTGGAAAATAATTCTAGTTTCTGTCTAAGTGTTTCATTTCCGCTGTTCTACAAGCTTCCGAAAGGTGAGACTTATTCTGAAGGATTTCAAGTTGCACTCCTTTGAATGTTTACAGACATCATGTCTTCATCAAACAACAAACGTGCTTTAAAAGAATCAGACGATGTGGTAAGTATTTAGTTTTAATTTGCATGCATTTATATTGAAATTTGTTTGTAAATCGTAATATGAAATGTAATTAGAACTCAAAACTTCATTTTATTTTGTAGATGACTATCAATGTTTCTGACTTAGATGTAGACAAAAGCAACAAAAAAGTCAAGAGAGAAGAAGAATCTAAAGTAAGTTTTCTATTTATTTTAAACGAACGAGATTAATAATTTATAGTTATTCAGTGTTCAATGTTATTGTGAGATGTGGTTTATACAGATGAGTAATTTATATATATTTTTTTAACTTTTCCAGGCATCAGGAATTTTTTACGAAAATGAGATTCCAGATGATGTATTTCCTATAGGAGATTCCGTTTTTGTGTTACCCTGTACTTTCCATGGAGTTGTTTCAGTACACATTAGAAAGTATCAGAAATATGGAATGAAATATTATCCAACATCAGAAGGAATTACTCTTCGACCATGGTGGATTGAACAAATTATGGATAGAGAAACTGTGCCTCAAAATGAGCATCATCTACGAAGCAGTGTTTTCCTTCCTGAATCAGAAATTCAGATTTCAAGTAAGGACTTTAAAGTGTTTACATTCACTCGTGTGAAACAAGGATGGAACTCAAAATCCTTTACAATTTCTGCAGAGCAATATAATAATATGCTGCGAAATTATAACAGTATTGCGAATGCTGTTCTAGATCACATGTTCCGCACAGTGAATTTTTTAGATGCTTATCGTTGTGTTTTTGACAGTGTTATTGAAGAAACTTTGCCAAGTTTCTTTGACGTTAGCCTCGGAACCCAACATGTGTTAGAAACCCTTGAAAATGCCGTGCGTGACATTTTTAAGGAGAAAGGTTTAAAAGAGCCATGTCTTTTGGCTGAAGAACTATGGGCTAACCGTGTAGAAACTTTTAATTCGCATGCATTTTCTTTAGAAATTTTAGAAATTGCTGACTCTTTTTATCACAGTCTCAGAGAAAATGAACCTTTTTTAGCTCTGAAACCTGCTATGTATGTGACAGTTGATTTCCTGAGAAATTTACGTCTAGACAACATTATTCGAAATGTAAGAAAGGCCTTATGTCCTGAAGATGCATTTGAGCATTTCGAAAATAATGAATAATTTGATAAAAATATGTAATATTGTTGTATATTTTTGTATATAAATTTACTTTAAAAAATATATGCTAAATAAAATATTACTTACAATTTTATGTGTGTGTGTGTTTATTGTTTTTTCTTTAGATAATATGAAAGTGTATTAAATTATGTAATTATAAAAAGAACATTTTGAAAATAAATGTCTCATGTAAACAGAATGTTTTAAATATAAGTATAAAAGCAAGTACATTCAACATTTAAAATTCATTCTTCATTGTTAACAGAAATGCAATGGACGCTGCTTTGGCTCAGTTATATAGAAATCCTGAAGTTCCAGGGAGTTTTGGAGGAATTAATAGTTTACATAGAGCTTTAAAGGGAAGAGTAAAAAGAAAACATATCAAAGAATGGTTACAAGCAAAGGATTCCTATACTCTACATAAGCCTTTGAGACATAAATTTCAGAGGAATAAAGTTATTGTTGGAGGTTTAAACGAACAGTTTCAAGTGGATTTAGCTGATTTGCAATCTCTCGCAAATTTTAATGATGGTTATAAGTATTTACTCACTTGCATAGATATTTTATCCAAGTATGCGTGGGCCATTCCTTTAAAAGATAAAACAGGCCGAAGTGTGAAAAGAGCCTTGGAAGTGATATTTAGTGAAAAAACTCCTGAAACTTTGCAATTTGATGATGGAGCTGAGTTCAGAAACAAAGTGGTTCAGAAATACTTAAAAGACAGAAACATAAATTTTTTTTCGACTCATAACCAAACAAAAGCGAGCGTAGTAGAAAGGTTTAATCGAACACTAAAAACCAAAATGTGGAAATATTTCACAGAAATGAATACAAAAAGATACATTGACGTAATAGATAAATTAATGCAAAGTTATAATAATACATGGCATCGCAGTATAAAAATGGAACCTATTGCAGTAAATCATGATAATGAAACCCAAGTATGGCAAACATTGTATAGTAATCAGAAAGAATATAATACACGAACTGTTTTAAAAGTTGGAGATACAGTTCGCATAAATAAAGAAAAATTGCGCTTTGAAAAGGGATACGAGCAAAATTGGACACGAGAAATTTTCACAGTTCATAAAATCATAGCAAGAAATCCTTTAGTTTATAAATTAAAAGATTTATCAGGTGAAATTATTGAAGGCACATTTTATTCCCAGGAGCTACAAAAAGTAACCGATTCGGGTTTTTATCCCGTAGAAAAAGTGATAAAGAAAAGAAAAAGGCAAGGTTCAACCGAATACTTTGTAAAATTTTTAGGTTATCCTGAAAAATTCAATGCTTGGGTGAAACATATTAGAAATGTATAAATAGACAGTACTATATTCTAAACAGTCATTTTAAATCATGTCATTTTATGTGACACTACCCTCTGATAGCTCCTTGAAATATTTTCCTAATAATAAAATATCTAATTTTATAACACAGTTGCCAACTCCTATAAATCTAAATGGAGAGTGGGAAGTAGGCTTATCAGAAATTATTTACCCTCATTCATGGTTCAATGTAAATGATAACAGAAATTCGTTTATATTTGGTATACCAGCTGGAAATATTACTCGAAATGTACAGAAAACAATACCACCTGGAAGTTACGAGAATATTTCCGATATACTGAAAGCAATGAATGATATTTTATTACATGACAAAGTATATTTAGGGTTTAATAAGTCAACAAAGAGAGTAAAAATAACTGTGAAAGATGGATTCTCTATCACATTCAATGATGGTTTGAAGCAACTTCTAGGATTTGGTAGTGAAAAAATCACGGAAACTGTACATAGCCCTTTTGTGGCAGATCCTCACGCTGCATTTCCTTTCTTTTATGTTTATACAGATATTGTAACACCACAAATCGTTGGTGATGTACAAGCGCCACTTTTGCGGATTGTCAGGGTTGAAGGAAAAGACGGAGATATAATTAGTCGTCATTTTGACAGACCTCAATACTTACCACTGATTCGTCATTCATTTCAAACCATCAATGTTGAGCTTAGATTAAATTCAGGAGATTTTGTACCATTTGAACGAGGAAAAGTTATTATCGTATTACATTTTCGAATGAGGCAAATACTATAAATAGTCTTAAACGACAAATTATGAATCATTTGATTATTATCCATCAAGATGAGTGTACCCTATGTTTGCTGCACGAAAAAATTCGAAGAGCATTATGCTGGACAAACAGGTTCTGGTTTACCACATTATAGAGGTATTTCTTTCCAAAAAGGATATGGTCTCGGGGCAATATTTCGCCGGTTATTTAGAGCTGCTTTCCCTTTTATATTAAAAAGTGGCAAAACGATTGGTAAGGTTGCTCTTCTCACTGGATCCCGTGTTGCGTCTGATGTTTTATCTGGTCAAGATTTTAAAGAAGCAGTAAAAGCAAGAGCCAAAGAGAGTGGGAAGAACTTAGCCCAAAAAGCTCTCGATAAGGTACAGTCCATGGTGGGCAGAGGAAAGTATAAAAGAAAACGTAAGAAGCAAAAGCGAATCATTTCATCCAAAGTTCGGAAAGTGACAGGACGTGATATTTTCGACTCATAATGGCTTTTCTTTTAAAAGACTCACCAGAATGTGTGAAATCAGAGCTTGAACTTTTTCATTTACCCAGTACTCAAACTGTTATTCAAAGTGGACAATGGGTGGAATTTCATCCATTGTCTAATGTTTTTGATGGAGGTCCCGTCGAATTTTATGTTAGTGGCTCAGGTGAAGAATATTTAGATCTCAGCCAAACTCAACTTTATGTTAAAGCAAAAATAATAAAAAAAAATAACTTACCCATTGGAAAAGAGGATAACATAGGACCTGTGAACTTGTTTCTGCATTCTCTGTTTTCACAAGTAGATGTTGCATTAAATGATCGCATTGTATCTGATTCTAATAACACATACCCTTATCGAGCCTATATTGAAACATTACTAAATCACGGATATGATAGTAAAACGTCCCAGCTTACTGCTGAATTGTATTACAAGGACTCGGATGATGGATTCAACAAAAGAGCAGCTTTTTTTAAAGATAGTGCTACTGTGGATATGATTGGTGGTATTCACAGTGATATATTTCATCAAGAAAGACTTTTATTGAATTTAGTGGATCTAAAAATAAAACTTATTCGAAGCAACCCAGAATTTTATTTGATAGGCAGTGAAGGATTTAAAGTAGTTTTGGAACATATTTCTCTATTTATACGAAAAGTTCGTGTAAGTCCTGGCGTCATATTAGGACATGCTAAAGCTTTACAATCGAAAATGGCAAAATACCCCATCAATCGAGTATTAAATAAAGTATACTCTGTTCCAAAAGGAAACATGTCTTTTGTTCAAGATAATGTATTTACAGGACAGATGCCTAAAAGAGTTATCATAGGATGCATTGATAATGAAGCCTTTCATGGGTCTTTGAAGAAATCTCCGTACGATTTTCAACATTTTAATCTGAATTTCATTGGAATATACGTAGATGGCCAACCTATGCCTCATAATCCTCTACAACCAGATTTTGAAAAAAATAACTTTATACGAGCCTATCAAAGTCTCTTCTTAGGTACAGAAAAACTAGGACAAGACCGAGGTTTATTTATATCAAGAGATGAATATAAAGTGGGTAACACTTTATACGCATTTGATTTATCTCCCGATTTGTGTGACGGAGAACATCTAAATCTTATCAAACATAGTAATTTACGTTTGGAAGTTAAATTTAGCAAGGCATTACAGCAAACTATAAGTATTATTGTTTTTGCTGAATTTGAAAATTTGATTGAAATTAATAAATCCAGAAATATTTCGTTTGACTTTGGAAATTAAAAAATGAATAATCATCAAATATTTAATGCCCTATCCCATGATAAGATTACAGCACCGATATTTCAAGGAGTATTTCCATCGGATTTCATTCCATACCTTTCTGAAAGATCAGCTGCTATCGTAAATCAAGATGACTCGTCTCAACCAGGATCTCATTGGATAGCTCTGTTTGTGGATGAAGATAAGAACTTGGAATTTTTTGATTCATACGGACAGTCACCACATTTTTATGGAAAATATTTTACTAATTATGTTTCTCAATACTTAAATGTTTCATGGAATTCTGTTACATTCCAAAGTATTACTTCTAATGTATGTGGAGCATATTGTATTTACTTTATATTCAAACGTTGTCAAGGAATTTCTATGCATTCCATCGTTCACAAATTATCTGTTAATAAAAGCAATGATTTTCAAATGTTTCAATTTGTCAAGAAAAAGTATGCTATAAAAATGATTTTCAAAAAATAAAATATAAAGAACTTTTTTAAATGAAAAAATGTGTTTGTGTGTTCATTTTTAATATATTCAAGCCTTAAATATATTTTTGAAAAAATAACTTGCAAATATTTTTAAATTTTTTTTGCTTTTACAAATTTGAAAAATTAATAAGTAACCAAAAATAATTCTATTACTAATAAAAAATTAATAATTAGTTTGAAATAAAAAAACAGGTAAAATAATAAATTTCAATGTTAAATAAATATTTTATAGTTGGCATCAATAACATTTGCACAACTGAATAAATAATAAAGCCCCCATGAAGATAATTCTGTCATTCACTATGGAGATTTTAAAGATGAAACATCCTTTTACTATGATAGTGGCTGGACCTACAGGCTGTGGAAAAACACATTTTGTAAAGAAATTAATCGAACATAGAATGATTCATCCTTTTCCAAAAACTTTACTATGGTGTTACGGTGCATATCAAAAACTTTACGAAGAAATGCCAGGCATACAATTTTATGAAGGAATAGCTCCTAATTTAAATCAGTATTCCAACGCTTTGATTGTCATCGACGATCTGATGAGTGAATTGGGAAATGATTCCAAACTGACAAAATTATTCACAAAGGGTTCTCATCACCGAAATGTAAGTGTCGTTTTTCTTGTGCAAAATATTTTTCATAAAGGGAAAGAAATGAGAGAAATTTCTTTAAATTCACATTATCTCATATTATTTAAAAACCCTAGAGACCGGTCCCAAGTATCTCACTTGGGGAGACAGCTGTATCCGTCAAAAACGAAATTTTTTCAGGAAAGCTACGAGGATGCTACATCAAAACCTTTCAGCTATTTACTTGTTGATTTGAAAACTGATACTGACGACTCTATGCGAATGCGTGCTGGAATGTTTCCCGGGGATAAATACTGGATTTATCAGCCCCGCTAATCTTTTTATCTTTCACAGATCTATAAATAGAAAACCTGTGTTGATTCTTTTCATAATTTCTCAAGATGTCAGTATGTACAGAGCAAACGCTAGAGCTCTTGAGATTAATTTCTAAAAGTAAAAACCCAAAGCCTATTTTGAAAAAGTGTTCAAACAAAGTTATTAAAACATTGTGTGAGTGCGCCATTAACGTGTTACAGGGTAACATACCATTGACAAAGAATAAAAAAAATCGCTTATCTTCTTACAGACAAAGTTTGCGGAAACTTTCGGACAGAAAAACTTCTCTTTATAAAAAAAGACAGTTATTAGTTCAACGTGGTGACGGATTTCTCTCAATATTATTACCTGCTGCTATATCGGTTATTAGTAGTCTCATTCATGGAACACAGTAAAAAATTTGTGTTAGTTCCAGAAGAACGCTATCAAGAATTGGACTACATGTCTGATCTTGATGAACAAATGAAAGCTATTCTGCAACAAAAAAATTTATCCGATAGTGAGAAAGCAATATTATATTTACAAATTTTACAAAAATATACAAATATTTCAGTCAAAAAATCTTTACCATCAGAAGGTAATCATGTAATCCCAGAAGAGTCTTCAGTAGAAGATTCACCTGTGACAACATTGCAGTTTCCAGTAAAAGAAGAATTAAATGATTTAGAAGAAAAAGCGATTACCGCAGCTCCGATTCGGTATAAGAAAATTGTAAAAGAAGTTTTTCAATTTCTCAAACAGCAAAATTCCTTAAAATGGACTCCTGAAGGAAAAATCATATATAACAATAGTATCATTCCAGGGAGTAACATTGTTACTCTCATTAATGACTTTTTAAGAAACAAAAAGAAGGCGCCTGCTGGAAGAAGTGTATTTTTAAATATTTTAAAAGAAGCAAGTTTTCCACAACATTTAGATGTAAATAAAAAATTGTACAAAAATTATCATAAGCATGTAAAATCAGTTATGTATGCTCGAAAAAATCCTTGGATTAAACTTTGAAATTTGAATCTATTTGTGTACGTTTTTTATTAATATTTATTGATTAAATACAAAAAAATGCATTTTTTTAATGTAACATCTCAGAGTTGTTATTCATTTCATTCATTTACTGAACAATTGTTAATAATTATTTTCTTCCTCTCAAGATATGTTACATTCCTCTGAAATGCAATTTTTTTAAAAATAATTCACAAAATTCAATATAGGTACTTTTATAGAGTTTAAGTCAACTTCTTCTAAAGCCATTGAATATTTCAAAAGTTCTTTACTTCACTTATAAGTTTAAATTTAAAAAATACCTTCATCAAGAAAACATTCATAATAAAAATTAATTTAAAAAATAAACCTAATCAATTGTATTCATTACACAAGTGTTATATTAAAATTATTGTTGAACAATGAATGAAACAGCAAATATACAAGAGAACAAATAACTGAGAACAAATTAAAAGGTTTGGAATATCTTATGTAAAACATTTAATTACTACATTTTATTATGTGTAATTTTTATCATTTTTTTCTGGTTATTTCAAAGCATCCTAAGTATCAATAAGAATATTGTTTTATAATTAATGTAAGCATATTTTAAGGAATAGAAATAAAAATTTTATCTATAAAGTTTTTAAAATCATACTCTCAAAATCTTTGAATGTCATCTAACTTTATACTTGTATCTTAATATGGCTCTGAACTTTCTAGACAAAATGAGGTTTTTCTTAAAATGTGTAGTTACAAGACTACTTTTGTAAAAGCATTAAATCCAATTTTTTTCCATTTGGCATGAAAAAGAGAAAAATGTGTTCTTAAATTATTTCTTTGTGTGAATTTTCTCTTACATATTTCACACATATAAGGTTTACCCATTGTATGAATATGAAAATGTTCTTTCAAAAGATGCTTTTGTTTAAAGATTTTTTTTGCAAATATTACAAGAAAAAGGTTTTTCATTTGAATGAGTGAGATAATGAACTTGCAGGTTACACTTCAAACTAAACTTTTTCTTACAAATTTCACACTCATGAATTTTTTCATTTGTGTGAGTAAGATAATGTCCTGTCAAATTACATTTTACACTAAAACTTTTCTGACACAATTCACAAATATGAGGTTTTTCTTTTGTATGACTAAGAAAATGTTTTATTAAATCACATTTTCGTACAATTTTTTATTGCATACATGACATGAATTAGTTCTAACTTCCAAGTCAATATAGATATTTTTATTTTGTTTTTTTTCTCAGTTAAAATATCAGTCATTTTAGTAAATGAGTTTATCAATTTAAAGAAAATGAAAACTTTGAAAAAATTTGGTTATTATATATTTTTTTAAATATTCTTCACAATATTTATATTATGTTTTTATATCTTCAAGTTAAACAGAAAATTTTTCTGAAGTTAAATACTTAAATAAAATATATAACTAAAGTTTTTCAGGAATTTTTATATATAAAATAAAGTAATGTACTGTTCCTATACTCAAAATATATCACATGAGAAATTCACTATGCAAACCAAAACAAAAGGGTAAAGTGTCTTCTTCAGTTTTGAAAAACACGATACATATACATTTATAACATATTTATAACATGGTTACTCAGATTTTAAGTAGTAAATTAATTATCGATCACAAAGGTAAACAAAATAAATCCTTTTCCAATCTTTATATATTTGCATGGATGCTTCAAATCATTAAAATTGTTTTTTAAAAATAAAAGAAATTAAAATAATAGCTCTAGAAAAATAAATGTTTGATAGAAAACTAAAAACAAGAGGTATAGAACATTTGACTATTTTTCTTGGACTGTATAATCACATTTCTTTAAAACCTAAAGGAAAAAAACAAGAAATATTTTAATAATATTGACTTTCATAATTTCCAAAGAAATATGAATCACACACCATACAAGACACTTTTCCTAAGAAAATATTCTTTTAGTCTAAAGCTTATTTTATTAAAGTTATCTTACTGTTAAATTTAGTTTCCATTTTTATTTAAAAGAAAAATTTTGTAACGCAAAATCTTATATAATCTGTGCCTACTATTACATTGATTTAAAAAAAATTAATCTCAACTATGTTTATTTTAATGTGGTAGAGATATGGCAGATAAACTTAATTTTAGTCTCTAAAAAACAATTTTGCTTTCAAAAGTAAAAATTTTTAAGACAAAATATTCCACAAATTACAGAGCCACCACAAATTATCCCCTTTTAACTTTTTATATAATAAAAATATTTTCTCCGTTTTTCATGAAAAATTCAGATTCGGTTTATTTCAGGAATAACAACTTTAATTCAAAATTTATTGCATTTTTATTTACATTTATATTTAAATGAAAAGAATTAAAATTGTTTTGTGATAATTTTAAATCCAAAAAACATTCACATATAAAATCTTGGAAAGGGATGCTATTGTCATTTCAAAACAACCATATATTTAATCTTTGATTACGTCTTTCAGACATTATTTATATTATATCTTTGATCATGTCTTTACCTTATATATTTATATTACTGTTTAATTACATTATGTATTTTATTTCATATATGTATCATAATGAATATCTCTCAGTACTTTTATTTCTCACAAAGTTATATACCTGAGATGGTATTGTCACAACCAAAGGACTACCCTGAATCCAAATCCTAATTGGTAATCACAAGGTAGCCTTTGAAAAAATTGTGAGGCCTCAATAAAGTCTTGAGACACTTCTCCAATAATCTGTTGATTAAAAATAATACATATATGTTTCTTGTATCAGATTTTCTTCCGGTCAGTGGTCTTATGGACCTTGTCTGACGAAGTCAGACAAAAAAAAGGATAAGCCACAACAACAACAACATATATGTTTCAATAATTAAAAATAAAATAAGATTAATATATATATATATATATATATATATATATATATATATATATATATATATAAATTCATACATCGTCATTAGAATCATTCATTTGGAAATCATTAAAGCGAAATATTTGCAATAAATAATTTCTAAAACAAAATGTAGAAATAAATGTTAAATTAATTAAAATAATTATAATGATATACTTACACTATTTAAAGATTCAATTGATTGTTGATTATTGCGAGATGAAGACATAATGTATATTCTAATAAATCAAACTTTGAACTTGTGCGAGAAAAAGGTATTTTTTTAAAAATTAGTAAAAGCGTAAAAATAAAATACTCTGTACAGCTCATTAATACTTAAACAAGGATTATTTGCGAATTCATGTCACAGAAGCATTTTCATTGGCTTAAGAGCTGTATTCCTCCACACAACGTAAGCATATCGGAGTACACAGGCTACAAACCATGATAAAACATACCCCAACATGCATGAATATGGCAAAAGCCACACCTGCGCAAAAATTCTCCCCCTAAGTTGTCAGGTGGATTGTATTGTGTTCCTTCTAGGGGAAAAAAGATGTCAAAAGCATAATACATCCACTTACAAAGTCTGGGTGGTTCAATGACAAAGATGTACGCTTGCCATCCAGATGACTGGGGTTCTATTCCCAGCCACGACAGACTATACAAAAAATGTGTGTAATTTTTGAAAAATAAATAATTTATTCTTTCAGATCACAGATGGCGCCACGACCATAATGAAACCGAAACTACATGTAACAGTAATAGAAAGACGCCATCTTGAAATGACGTCACAAAACATAGCGTGTTGGAACACGAGGGCCTATGACGTCACAAATTTGCTACCCCCTCAGAAACCCCCACTGTTGAGTTGTTTCTTCCTTCTGCCTCGTATAAGTCAATTGACACGCCCCCCTCAAAATACCCTCATGTTCTTACACGAGCAAACCGGAAGTCACGTGATCTTAGAAGTCACGTGACTCCCAAAGGGGGCGTGGCACTTCCTCCTACCATAAACCGTGGTATACTACTATTATTAATATTATCATTAATTGAATTTCTAATTATATGCATATATTGAGCAAACATTTTGTTAGATTTTATAACATAATATTTAATATTTAAATTAAGATTATTTTCGTTAACATTATGAAACAGGTTATAACTTTGATTAAATCTAAAATTATTGCAATTAAACAAATACATAAATATACAGTTAATTTCATTGGGATTACCATTTACATCTGAATAATAATACCTATCACTATCCATATTTAATACAGAATTGCACCTACTACCGTTTATAAAGAAGTTATCCTAAAGGCTGTTTAAAGTGATAATGTCTTGATTCACACTATTATTACGTTCACAGTTCACACCATAGTCCATGGCACTATTAATTTCAATTATTTTGAGTACTTGCTCACACACGAAGTAAATGTCGGCACTAATCACTGGTATATCCATTTTTGAATTATTTCGTCATTTTTTAGCACGTCGTCACTTGGTTTATATCCGTGTTGCTGCGCGTGCACTAGTAAATCATATGTCGAGATGATTTTGATGTTTACGCCATCCTCGTGAAATAAGGGCCGGTTATATAGAAAAGGTATTCCGATGTTGTAAAGATGTTGCGGTCGAGCCATATTCCTATGGTAAATCTCCTTTTCTGGATTACACTGGTTCACTGGAGTGGCACTTCTTTCACTTGTTTCTGGCATCGGGCTTCCAGGCGAGTCAGGGATCGGAGTTATTCCTGATGAATATATAGTAGGCTTTCTCGCATTCTGCATCTCTGTTATCGTTCCGGGATTATCACTTTTGTCAGATTCTTGACGTAATATTAAGTTAGGAGAAGCCAGAATTCCTTTATGGCCAAACAGTAGCAGGTATGCTGGATGTTGCAAAAGCCTTCGATAGAGTATGGATAGAAGGACTCATTTACAAACTTATCAGCCTTAAATTTCCAATCTTCTTGATTAAATTAATACAGTCCTACCTCACAAACAGAACCTATATTGTTGAACTAAATCAGGAAAAACCTCACCTAAAACTATTGCAAGGCAGTAAATTAGGACCGGTTCTATTCCTACTCTATGTAAATGACATCCCAAAAATAATAACAAAATTGCACTCTTTGCAGATGATAAGGCCATACTTAGAAAAGTCTAACTAATAATACTCTAATTGAAAATCTAAACGAATTCATTGAATTAGTTGACAATTTCCATTTATTGAACCATTTAACACTTAATTTCAATAAAACAAAAGCAATTTGTTTTTCATACTCCACTAAAACCTAGTAGAAAATAAATATTCTAAATCAAAATATTAAATGGCAACCGAGAGTAGAATATTTAGGCATGACTATAGATAAAAGATTAACCTGGGTTCCTCATATAATAAGAATAAGAAATAAATTTCTGGCAATCAGAACAAAATTATATCCACTCATTGGTAAATATTCCATATTAAACTTCAAAAACAAAAAACTGACTTATACAACTCTCTTCGGACCTATTTTAATGTACAGCTCTGAAATTTATGGATCAGCTGCAAAGAGCAATATATAAAAACTCGCGCGCGCGCGCGGGAAGCATTACAAAACATCACACTCAGGATAATTACAAACACACCCTGGTACATTAGAAATGAAAAAATTAGAGACGAAATAGTAACCACAACAATAATATTCATTACAAAACAAGCCACAAAATTCTTGACGGAAATAACCAAACACACAAATCCAGAAATCAAAAACCTTTCAATTACGATATAAATGACTACTTAATAGGAAAAGACCAAAAACAGTACTCAAAATTACCTACCAAAACTAAATAAATACATAAAAAAGATGAATTCAAAACAAAATTGAAACCAATTCTAAAAGTAAGGCAAGAATGAAAGCACAAGGGGGAGAAGCCCCTAGCAGGAAAGAGAAGGGGTGAGGAAATACGACGGCCGCTGTGATTCTAGAATTAACTTAAGTCTCAGTCGTGATCGACAGATTTCTCAGTCGAGTAGACGCTTGAGTTTCATGGATCCTGAAACAACATTACACTGAAATGAAAATACGAGGAAAACCTTTGTATACTTCTTTAATAAAAAAATTAAAATAGTATAAAATGAAAATATATTTACCTTTCTATTTTACTTTATTTTATTACCTTTTCCCTTTATATTCTAGAAACAGAGAAATTTTGCTCTACTTTTGTTTTATCTCTTTCTATCCTTGTCTTTATAAATAATATATATATACACACACACACTCTATATATACTCATTATACACTGTATTTACAATTTATTCAATGTACTCAGGATTACTTAATTTGTTACTTTATACTTTTTTTATTTCTTCATTTATTACTATTGTTTATACAATGTTAAAATTTTTTTATAGAAAGTAGCAATAAACACACACACTGCACCAAAAGATTATTCCACTTAAACTCATAAAATTTCAGACTGGAGGTAGAAGTTCTCCAGACACTCCGTAAAATAGAAAATGATTCCAGGTTTTGATTGAGCAACCTTACCACATGATCTCCTATCATAAGAGAAAGAGTAAAAGCAGCTTCACTGCTAAAGGCACTGGAATTTCATTTGATTCTCGTCAGGGCTTCGGATTTGGCGATTAGACTGAGCAAATTTTGTGTCTCGAAACTACCACTGACTCCGGAAGAATTGGCGTCAGAATAGCAGTTTTCTGATGATATTTTAGCTGCTAGATCGATTAATAGCTCACATGTTTCAGGAGTTATTCATTAAGGCGCATTTAGCTTATCTGCTTGTGCAGTTAAAGTAGCTTCAAAGTTAAGTAAATTATTTCAGACTTCTTTTACTGAAAAGTCACACAGCAAACTTCTTCGATTGGTTGCCCAAAAACAAGTAATAGTATTCTTTAAATACTTGATCTTCTATATGCGAAAGTTATTACGAATTTACTACGTAGATTTCAATTCCAAATTCTAAAATATCTTGTTTTTTTAGAGTTAGTGAACATATTATTTTTTGTAACCAATGAATAACAGTTCTTCCAATTCAGTTCTTAGGTCAGTCAAATCAACTTTAGCTACTACATATTTTTATTTTGATATGCTGTTTGTATTTATAGGAGTATACATTCTCATTCTTCTTTGCAGTGTTTTGATTTTTTCCTCTTTTTATAGCTCTATCAGCTGTTTATGAATGATTCTATGTATGCAGCACTGTAGTGGTTACCGCCTATAACATCAGTTTCTCTCTCTCTAGCACTGAAAAGAAAAAACTGTATTATGAGCATTTGTCGGCAACTTATATTTCTCTATTAATATTACGATCCCTTGTCGTCTACTTATATGTATCTATACTATTGTACGAGTCCTTATCGGCATCTCCTATTTTGCATCTTTACTAATACATCGTTGTTTGATTTAATATACAGTGCACCATTAATTTCTCTAGCTCCACACCATTCCTCAGTACATTTAACCTAATCGCCGGAGAAATAGAACCATGGGTATTAAATTAACTAGTCGGCAGTTTGGAGCGTGAAAAGCAAAATGGACCGTATAAGAATAATACGTTGTTTCCACGGAAACCACAACATCGAGCTGCCATGCAAACTAGATTCTTTAAAGAAAATCGTTGCTGGTTTAGAAAAACTCAGAAATCAATATTATCAAATTGGCTGCAATTGATGCATTCTTGATGGAATTGATAGAAAAATTGAAAGCACTCAAATACATCTGCTTTCATTACCTAAAATTGCATCTAATTCAAATTTAAGCATTTCGGGTAATTTTCAAGCACTTAGTTATTTATTATCTTTCATTCCTTTATCACTGTTTGATGGAAGTTATGAACATTTTAATAGTAATAATAATCAAAGTAAAACATATGAATACGCATAAGATTTAAGAGAATTGTTAGATCATAAAAATAAAAACTATATTTTAAAACTTTTTTATTTGACCATGATAATTTATGTGATGTTTTATTTTAAATATTTAACTTCACAAACTGGACAATGACTCTAGAATTCAATTTGAACTTTCATTATAAAACCAAGATATCCCAAATTTAGATAAATCATGGAGTCCATTGTGAAAAGAAGTACTATTTTGGAAACTATTGGCAGAAATATCCAAACAAAACCAACGCAGTCATATATTTCTCTTATCATCTATTCAGAAATCAAAAATTCTTATTAATATTCCGAATAGTTATTTTTGTTATATATTTCCCTAAACTTATCTCGTACAATTTATAAATGTCTTTAATTTAAAGATGTGAGCGTATTCCAAAGATATGAGCTGTTTAGAAAATACGCGCTTTTTAATAATTGTTTACATTTTTATGATACTATTCGAAATTGTAAATCGAAAATAAAACACCCCATTTGGATAAAAGGACTTCTTTTCTCTCTCTGTGATACATGTGAAGAAAAAGCCGTGGTTGCTCTCACACTGGTTTTTCACACTGATAGTAGCTCAAAGTACGTCTTAATAAACAGCACGATTGTGCGTGTATCTCCGATATGCACAAAATGAAGGACAGTTTTTTAATCAGCTTCCTTGAGTAATTTCATAAGTGCGAAGGCGCAAATTAGTTTTTTAAACGATAGCACATTCAATGTCAAATTATAAATAACTTCTGCGAATTATCTAATACTCTCATGCAGGTAGTAAATAGATTGTAGACTTTTTAACTGCACTAAAAATTACTAAACGACCTTTTCAAAACATTTAAATGCTACTCACTTGAGAATTCAAAGATATGTATGCTTATCTGAACCTGAATGTTTTAAGCCAAATATAGTACAACTTTCATTAGGCACGGAATTATTCTTCCAGTTTTTGAAAACCGATAAAATAAGATTAGAAAATGATCTATTCCTTCAAGACTTTTTTTTTTTTTGGTTAGTTAGTATCAAGAAGTTTTGAATTTTCTAATTTTATTTTATTTTCCAGTTTTATTTCCCTTCTCACAGCTATTCCTTATCAGTGAATTCCGATTAGAAATTCTAAAAATTTTTGAGAAATTGAGTGTGTTGAAAATGCAAACTTGATTTCAAGTAAAAAGGAAATTCTACAAACTGAATATTCTCGTTACCGCAATCACATGACATATATTACGAATATTCAGCCTCTATTTCAGACTATATATATTCGAAGAATTCAAAGGAAAGTCCAGTAGATTTAATTACCAATATTACAAGTATTACTACATATATTAAGAAGTTAAATGTTGGTAGAAATTTTTCCAGTACATTAGAAGATCATTATTTACTATCTAACAATCCGATGTTTTCAGTTCCTATACAATAGAAAAGAAGGGAACTTATCTTTAATTTTGAGAAACGAATCTAATTTCAAGTTATTTCCATGTGTCTCTAAATACACATTTGTGCTGGATAAGCTTACTTTCAGTATTCCTCACTTGATAGTGTTCCTCTTCAGAAACTGCACATCAAACCACTATATGGGAAATTCTTGAACTGAAAAAGATAGCAAAGAAACATTCATAATTTCTTAAAGCCAAAATGAGACTAGTGTCTACAAGTGATCAACTAAGTATACATAACAGTAACTTTCAAAGTCTAAGATAGGATTTTTTCCATATTTCTCATCGGAATTCGCCTCTTACAACATCATTACGAATTAATGAACAATTACTCTTGAGAAAAATCGCAATTTTATAGAAAAATTTTGCTCTTATAGAAGGAAAATAAAATTTTACTCAAAAGTATAAATAATCAATTTATGTAGCTTTAAAGATAAAATCGTTCGCAGGATAAATAAAACGTCAACTAATCTTAACACACACACACACATAATTTCAAAAGAATACCTTATAGAGTTTTTCTATACTAAACATTTAATTTAACTTTTAAATTCCAAATGAATTTCACTTATTTTGTGGCAAAACAATTGAAAGTGCAATAATTTCTAGAATTAAATTCATTGTAGGTATAATTTCTTTCACAAAGAATGGGATAAATATAAATGACATGTTATATCTCATTGACTATGTAAGGAATATTTAATTCGTAATATTATTCTTACGCAACTGACAATAGCCAAGCTGGCAGCCGAATGGTTAGCGCTCTTGCCTTCGATTCAACAGTTCGTGGGTTCGAATCTCACCTTGGGCTTGGATGTTTGTAGTGGCTCGGAATCCACCAGCACCGCAGGTCCTGGTCTAATTAACCCTCGTGTGCAAAAAATGACCGTTGAGCGACCAAGCAGCTGACAGTATAAAATTTATTCTTAGTTATTACAAGAAAATAAATGAAAGTTCTGAAATCAAATGATATTTAAGCAGGATAGTGTTAAGAATGTAATTCTGTTTTTCTCCCCATGTGCAAAAATTTTTAATCATGTGACATATTTAAAAAATAGAACTCTTATATCAATGCTGATATTAATTTGTCTTAAATATTCATACACATCATAATTAAGTGCAAAACAATAAATTACTGAAACTATCTCTGGTAACTACTTTTCAACTTATTTCAAGATTTTTAAACATATGATATGTATTTTTTGTTGCACATATAAATATCAAAATGCTCTAATAAGTTAAAATTATTAATAATAATTATGCAATATTAAAAGTGCCAGATTTTATCGTTTTCAAAAAATTTTAATGGTATTCTTCAATTAAAAAATTATGAAATATCAATAAGTTATAAAAATGAATGAGGACAAATGAATGTTTACATTAAAAAGCTGTGCGAAAAGATAGTCAATTTTAACAGTGAATTTTTTTATCCACAAAATATTCCTATAATTATAGTTTGTGTAAAGAACCAAAAGAATTTTTAATTTTTTACTTTCCTGTAATGTAGAAAAATATTTCACATGAGAAACATTTTTTTACTTCGACACCCAATAATTTTTTAATTTAAATTCTGCGATTCTGTATCGATTTTGCAAACAATACATAAAGCTAACTTAATTATTCATTTCTAGTATCAAATCTGAAAACTGTATTGAATTGGATATCACGCTAAAACAAAAATAACACAAATCAGCACTGCATTCAGACTTTATTTATGTTAATCAGAAATGTAATAAATTTCTCTCAAATACTTTTCACTTTTACAAGTAAAGGATGCATGTCAATTAATAAGAAATAGAAGAGATGAAAGATAAGATTTAAAGAACTAAGGATTTAAATTATAAGTAAAGATATAACTATATAAGTAAACAATATTGTGTTAATACAATAATTGTATTAATATAATATTATTTATAAACTTATACTATTATATAATTCTACTAATAAATGAATTTTAATAAAATAAATAATAATTAAAAAAATAAGATATTTTTAAGAATTAAATAATATTTAACTTCAAAATAAAAAATAATAAATAATATTATATTAATACAATATGTCTATTATTATAATATTAAATTAAAAGTACAGAAATATTACATATATATATATATATATATATATATATATATATATATATATATATATATATATATATATATATATATATATATATATATATATATATATATATAACCGATATATGACTTCACTAACAACTATCTTTGTATCCCCTTATCTCTGCTTGGCAGTCAAGTTTCTTGGGAGAAATATAGAAGAAAATATTTCAGACTACCTCACTAGATGGCGCTAAGAGTCAGTCAGACAGATTTTTCTTTTTATACCCTTTATTTTATTCTTATTTTCGCAATGCCAGGATTTCCAGAATTATTTCTTTGACAATATGCTTCACGTCCAGAATATTCCAATTTCTCTTATGAATATTTCCAGACCCACAGGCTAATAAGAAAAACCTTGTTCATGGCTGCTATTACAAATTTGTATTAATTTTTTTATTAATACTTTTTGATATGGTATACTTATTAATATTTTATACACATAATTTAAATATAATAAATATTAGACAGTATTCACAAATAATAGTGTTTTCACAATGGACCAAAAAAACTTAACTATCCGATAAATTATTATTTAATTTCATTAACATTTAATTTATGAGTTATTTTATTTTATTTATTTATTTATTTATTTATTTTTCACGAAATCATTTTTCGGCAGACTTCCGCTTAAGACATATTTCCTTACAGTTATAAAAGAAATGTTTTTATTTATTTATTAAGACTTTAAAAGTTTAAAATTTATGATCTTAATTACATCAGTTTCCTATATATATATTTAATATTATATGAAATTATTCTAGTTAGTCAAACATAATTTTGGAAAACGGAATCAGGTCCATATGCAGTTAGATTTTTTCAAAAATACAAATTAGCACAAAATTATGAAAATAATTTTATTTTTTATTGAAGGGGCTAAATATTTTGTTTTTAAATAGTTTCTATTTTTACAATTATTAAATTTACATGCATTAAAAGTTTATTCTATTTTGCAATCAATATAGAAAAGAAATTGGGTTCTTCCCTAAGCTCATCCATTCAGATTTGAAGTTCATCGTAAAGGTTTGATTACAACTTACACAGTGGAACACTTATTGGTGCTATGGTTTCCTTGAAAGTTGTTTCTCACAATTTAGAAGTTTGGAACTAAGCAAAAGATCTGATCAAGGCTATCAGAGTTGAATAGCCATGATCAGAAATTTTCTTTCACATATAGGACATTGAGAATAGCATCTACTTTACAAACCCTGGCCGCCATTAACGAACACGGCAGCTTTCAGCTTATGCGAGAATCGAACTTGAAATTTTTCAGCCATGTTCAAAAGCTCCCTCACCACTTTTAGAAAAAAAGAAAATGTTTAAGATATGAAGTAGAATGAACACTTTTCAATTTATTTTTAATATAATACTTTTTCCTACGTTGGTCTGAAAGTTAGTTTTGTATAGGAAAATTTGTCAATATATTTAAATTTTTAATTTAGACATTCTTCCCGAAATAAATTTATCAACAATTATATTTGAGTTAATTATGTTCTGATTATACTGGAGGGAAATTTTAATTTTGTAAGAATATTTATACGCTGTATTAAATTGTTCGATTATTCAAAATATTTGAATAAATTTTACTGCAAAATAGTATGAAGTATAGAGTCACTGTTTCGTGTTTAGTTTCAATATGGGAGCAATTACGCAAATTATTTTATATTATTTTCCATTATAAATCTAAACTCTTCTTTTAAACTATTTGAGCTTTCAAATAATAAATAACACATTTTAATAAAGTGTGTTGTTTGTAATTTAAAAGCCAATAGTTTAAGCGAATTTAAATTCAGAGTTTGTGCAGCCAAATACATAGTAATGCCCTAGAAGCACTTAATATCATTATTTTGCTCAAAATGATTTAACATAAAGAAACTGTAACTTATAAAACGCACATATCAGCGTAATAAAAATAATTAAACTATTACTTAATTCATTTCTTTTTTTTCTTATGATTAGGTGCGAACTTTTCTTGTCTTCAAGTCGGCAAAAATAAAATACAGTTAAAGAGACACAGAAATTTTTATTTCTAAACTTTTATAAGAAAGGCTACAAAACATACACATATATTTTATAAAATTTTCCAGAAAATATAGATTAAAAAAAGTAGATTTAAATAAATGTTAACTATTAAGTTTGATTTATTACTAACGGAATACATTCAAGTACCTGACTGCAATTTAAAATATTTATTCTTTTGTGCGAATTTCTCAAAAGAAAGCATACATTTTTATAAAATGCAACAAAAAAAAATTACTCTAAAACAAAATACATAATAGAAAATTACCTTCTTGAGAATTTTTGTCACTTATTCAACGCTTAAGAGTTTCTTTCTGAGAGTGTGTCCTATGAATAATATTGGTTTGATGCTGATTTATTTCTTTTTTCTAAATTTGGATTTTATATGAAACTTTCTTATTGTTGAAATATAAGACAACTTTAACAATATTCGTAAAAATTTATAATAGATTTGTTTGTTTTTTTTGTCGCTCAACGGTCATTTTTTGCACACGAGAGCTAGGGACTTACGGCTTAAAGTGGATTCCGAACCACTACAAACATCCATGCCCAAGGTGGGATTCGAACCCACGAACTGTTTAACCGAAGGCAAGAGCGAAATTTATATTAGAAGGCAACGTTTTAATCGAACTATTGTAGATTTGGTGATAGTAGTCTTGATCAGTTGTTGTTGTTGTCGTGTCTGGCAATATGGGGTGCGCTGCCCCACTTTTTCAACTGAACGCTATTTTGGTGTTGAGTCCGACTTCTTAAGTACACACATGCCATAGGGACTCGTTTATAGGGTAAGCAACCATTTATAACACGTTCATACACAGAAAGGACAAGGACAGGATAGATAGAGAGAGATGGTACATCCATGACCGAACTGGGGTTCGAACCCAGAACCTCCCAATCTGTGGTCAGGGACTCTGACCACAAGACAGGGCAGGTGGCAGTTTTGATCAGTTATTACGCTTATATAAAAAGCAAACAGAGTTTCTGAACTCAAAATTAGTTATTCTTACTAATTTTATTATTTACAATATTTTCTAAAATCTATTGCTTTTGATACATTTTAAAAAATGTCTTTAAAAATACCTGTATGTAAATGTACTATGCATCGAAAGAGAGAATCATTTTAAAATGATGAAAATAACTTTACAGTATCTAAAGTCCGACAGGTAGCCTTAACCGCGGTGAGGAAGTGCTCATGGACTGTGTGGGCGAAGTACGTCGGAGGTATGTACTCCTGGTACGGTCACCCAATACGTGAAGGTCATTCCTTTTTGTCCAGCTAATGCCTGAGGCGTAGGAGTCAAGTCAGTTATCTACCTTTGGGTGCTGCAGTCATTCCTCCATCTATTATTATGTCACTCTCCAATTTTAGTGTTAAATTTTCTTAGATCTGATTTGCTGAACACCAGGGATATCATCAGCAACAACTTAACAAGCATCAGGCTGTAAAAACTTGGCTGAAACTTTTTTTATAAATAACTTTTGTTTAATTTTTAAAAAATTATTTAAAAATTTTCTTTAAATAAATTTTATATAAAAAAATAAATAAATTTTAAATAAAATTATTATACTTTAAATAAAAAATTTAAAAATAATTCAGAATAGTTTTTTTTTTTTCCTGTAAGATTTAAGTGATTCCACTGTCACATTTTGTGTTAAGCAAAATTCAGTTATTTGGAAATACGCTTCAAAATTTTGAAAAATGTAAAACTGATCACAGAATGTGTTCGAAATATTCATAAGTACAATTATGTTATGAAATACAATTACCGTTTGAATAGTGACTAAATCTATCTTATGAAGAAAATTTTATGACAACTTGTGGCATATGACCTCAATTTAGTGTGATAACGTTTAACATGAGACTTGCAACAACAATAAGAAAGGCATAAAGAGTCAAAAATAGAAAATTAAATCCCAAAATGGAGTTGAAAAAAAATTTTTTTTTATTTACTCACTGCCCAAAATTTTAAAGTAATTTTACCATTTAAGAAAATTTAAAATATATATTTGTAATTTATTAAAGTAATATTTTGTTTAGATTTAATTTTTATATTTTATTTTATTTTAAATTTTATGTTGTATTTGTCACAAATAATTTTTTGTTTAGATTTAAATAGTTAAGAAATAAAAATAAATATTTTTAAATACTTTTAGGCTTAAAATATGTATATTATTTTATAAAATTGAAAAAATCGAACTAAGTCTTCTTAATGATTTTAATAAGCATATCTTCTCGAGACATGAATAAAATATGTTTTCAAAATGTACCATAAAAATGTCAAATAAAAGAAATATTAAGATATGATCATTTCTCCGTAGAATATGAAAAATATATTAATTTTATGAAAAATACATGCATTAATGCATGTATTTTTAAAAAATACATGCGTGCTAAAACTAATGCATAAATACAATGATAAAACAATGATAATACACTGATAAATGCAGTGATAAAAAATGATAAAACTAATGCATGTATTTTTAAAAAATACATGCATTAGTTTTTAACCCGTTGTAGGGAACTGAAAAATGTTTCTAATGTACCGAAAAAATAAAAAAGTATTTGAAATAATTAAGAGCATAATTAAATTTATTCAAATACAACTCTGTTGAATTGAAGGTTATAGCTCTAACCTTTCTGCTAATGGTTCCACTTCATTTTATAATGTAAAGGAAAGAAGACCATATACACGTGAGGGATAATTAGACGGAGACCTACAGTTTAAAGTGAAATACAAACAACAAAACCCCGAAGTATTATTCGAACTCTTGAGCTCAATGCCTGAATGCTAACTATTTAATTGCCAACTAAGAACTACCCTTACATAGGTGGATGAAAATTATGAAAATCATATTGATTCATTGTCATATTTTTCTTAAGGAGAGGCAAATCATCTGTACTTTGCAGTATCTTTATGGTATTTCACTTACAATCCAACTGTAATAGACATGACAGCATAGAAATGGAAAGTATTATTCATACAAAATGAAACGATAAAAATCTCATACATTCCACTGCATTACAAGATGCAAATATTATGCATTCCATAGTGTGTATATGTGGGGAAGCATTCACTTTAACGTCTGATTGGATTAGACTCACTGAATATGCTAGAGAGGTTTCATTTCAATAATAATCATTACGAAACTTATTATTAAAAGAATAGGGAAAAGTAATAATGTCATAGACAAGCATTCTGGAAATTCAGGATAGAAATTTTATGGATTCCATAATGTTATTAAAGAGGAACAGCTTTTACAGGTGAACGCCTAAATGCGAAGGTGAAGAAGTCATTTAAAGCAAAATTGCGTAGGAAGACTGAAGAAATCATATCCGTCCTCACCAAAGGTAAAAAGATTGTCTTACATGTAGACCCTAAAATAGAATTGAGTACGAGGAAAAGCTGAGGCCTGACTGAACAGAAGACTGAAAATGTAACGCATCTAGAAAGCTAATTATAATCTTACGCGAATGAAACGCCTTTATTTATTTATTTTTTTTATATAAAAGTTCGTCTTTTCTTCTCTAAAAAAAGAGATTAGAACAAAACAAACTCTTCTCTAAAAATATCAGAAAAAAATATCTCACACACAATTTCCTAGAATATCAAATTTCATTATCATTAAATTATTTTATAGCTCAAATTAAGTCTTGCAGCTGTAGTTCCATTAAAGAAAATTAACAAAGAAAATATTTATGCTGAGAATTTATTAAGTCTTATATCAGAAATAATTGAAAACCGTATCCTCTCAAATAGTAGAAATTAATATCAAATAATTTTTAAGTCTCTATATAATGTTGCGTATCCATGTTTAGATTAAGGTTTTGGGGATATTATGAAATATACTTTAAATACAAAATATTCTTTTACTTGACGGCAATAGAATATTAGAAAATTTTAGTGTCGTTTTATCTGACTCTGGGAATCAGCTTTTTTCCAATGTTTCGTGGTCAAACTGGCAATTGAATGGTTATAGTTGAAGACTTTATTTTAGCAGTTAACGGGTTTGATTCCCAGTATAATAGAGAAATTTTGTTGAAGTTAAGAATCTATTAGTTCAAAATATTGCTCCCATCTGCATCTACCTTTGTGGAGAAATATTATGACCGTAGAGTGACAAACAAAACTAAATCAAACATAAAGGGAAAGAAATAGTAAAATTGTGAGATTAGATATAACTTTTCTTTTTTTATATATATTTTATATGATTTGTCAACACTAAATTCTATTTATTTTGGGCTTGCTTTGGTGATTATTTATTGAGAAGAAATTTATAAAAGAAACATAATAGAAATTAATTATACTATAATTGTCATTCAAAAATCGCATTATTTACAGTTTGCTAAATATATATTCAAAATGTAAGTAATATACTATTTCTAAGTAAAATATGAATAATTTAGTATATGTATTTCACATTTTTTCAAGGAAAAGACCTTGTATTTCTCAGTTGAACAATGTTTGTTTTGAATTACAGTAAAACTTTTCTAAATGTATTTCTTTTCTAAATGATCTTATTAGCATTTTAAATATAAAAATTGTCATACTATCAAAATCAAGCATTATTTAAATGATATTCAAATCTGGGCGTATGTATACATATAACTGTATTTTCAAATAATTTAGATTCCATGTATATTTACCAACAGTTTAATAAAAACCTGAGAGTGGAGCAATGCACCCCATAATACCAGCCTTGCTGGCACAAGACAACAATAAAAACCTGAACTACAATAAATAAATTTTAATATAGGAATGAATTTTTTCATTACATGAGGACCGATATATGTGAACATAATAACGTTAACTATTACTGTTGAGAAACGTCTGAGAAATGCTCAAAAATTAAGCTTATAATTTAGTATGAAAACATTCACGTAAGCCTGAAAACCCTTTTCGATTCGAAATATGTCGTTGCCGATTAGAAATGTCACAATGCAATTTTTCTCTCATTTAGTTTTTGTTTTCTTAGTTGTCCAGCTGGCTATTTCTGCTGGCCGAAAGTCACTTAGCAAAATGACAGCCGGAAATGTATCACAATAACCTCCTTAATACTTGTCATGGAATATTTAAAGGAAATTCAATTTTAATACTGAAGATACTCTGGTGTGGTAAGAAATGGAGAGTGCCAGCTCAGTTGAAGACCTCTTCGCTTGACCATAATTTAAAATTACGATGTGATTGGCTGTGTTTATTGTATTTTCAATGGGTAGGAAAAAATCTCTATGTATTTCCCTCTTGTATTGCAAAATCTTGTATAACTTTTCTTGAATTTTTCACTAACTCTCAGGAAGATTAACGGAGTTAGGTAAGTGTGTTCCTATAGCCATGTCTTCTCCATCTCTTAGGCAACTTCAACTTCTTCATTAGGTCCTAAAATTTTTAACTAGTACAGAGGCAAATGACTTACAGCTAGAAACCTCACAGCAAAAAAAATTTTAGACCAGATCAATATTATATACATAATATAGATCTGGTCAAATTTTTTTAAAAAAATACTAGTTAAAAATTTTGGGACCTAATAAGTAGTTGAAGTTGCCTAAGAGATGGAGAAGACATAGCTTCAGGAGCACACTTTATATATATATATATATATATATATATATATATATATATATATATATATATATATATATATATATATATATATACAGGGTGATTATAAAAAAACTTTGCCAACATCTGCACTTCTAGCGTCCATTCTATTTAACCGATCAAGATGATACTTCAAATACAGTTCTTTTGAGATATGCGCTCGAGATTCTGTGAATGGCAACACAGTGGCCCTCGCGGTTACAGTTATAGTGACAGAAACTCGAAATTTTCGAATGGCAACGCCTACTTTTTACCATCGCAAAATGTTCAGCACATGCGAAAACCCTAAATAGCGTTGAAACGGTACCGATATGTCCGAAAACCGACGTGTTATACACATACAAACAGTTCTTCAAGGCGCACGGAGGAATAATGCATACGACAGAGACAAGACACTGCTCAATGATGAGAACACATAGAGAAAAAAAATCTTTATTAATTTCAAACATTTTCCACATGAGTGCCATCACAGGCAATTACGCATTGCATGCGGGAGACGGTGGACAATGTCGCTGCACGCAACATGGCACGAGGGATGTTTCCAATCTCACGCCGTATAGAATCCTTTAAGTCCGACAATGTTTGAGGATTGCACAGATAAACTCTGGATTTGAGATAGCCCCAAAACCAGAAATCCATAGGCGTCAGATCTGGGGATCGCGCAGGCCACGGAAAAGGATAATAGCGTGAGATGATGCGATCACCGAAATGCTGATCCAGGAGCCTTTTAACTGACCTCGCTATATGTGAAGGTGCGCCATCTTGCATCCAAACAATGTCATTGAGTGCATTCAGCCGACGCAACTCCGGTAAGACATAATTTTTCAGCATGGCTGCATACCGAGGGCTCGTTACAGAAAATGTTGCAGGGCCAGTCGGGGTCGTTTCCTCAAAGAAGAACGGGCCCAGAACAAATGTAGCTGTAATGCCACACCACGCAGTCACTTTGGCGTCAAATAATGGTACTGGCGCCACAGCATGAGGATTCGTCTCTCCCCAGTGCACACAATTCTTTCTGTTAATGCTGCCATTTAAGGTGAAATGCGCCTCGTCCGTCCATAGTATGCGAAGTGGCCAGTCGTTATCCGCATCATATCGTAACAAAAATGCATTTGCGAAGTTCAGACGTTGTTGTGGGTCACCCGGCTCCAACATGTGGACGCGCTGGAACCGATAGGGAAACATGTGAAGTACCGAGCGCAAGAGCTTGCGGACCGTTGAGTTCGGAATATCCAACACGCGCGTTATGCCTCTTGCGGTTTCTGTGTGTCCTGCAGTCACTGTATGGTGCACTTCCATGACAACGTCCTCAGAAACAGTTGGCCGTCCGGAGCGCTGTTTGTCACAGGTGCAGCCTGTATCTTCGAATTTCCGCACTAAATCACGCAGAGCTTGCAGAGTACATGGGCCGCGTCGTTGTCGATGATTGCGGCGATACACACGCAAGGCTTCCGCAGCGTTCATCCCATTTTGGTAATAGAGTTTTGATCAATTCACAGCGAACTTTCCTAGGAAGATTCATATCGTCGGAATGTGCGAGTTCCCGAATGACGACTTCGCATACCCGCTTGTTATTTTATAGGTTTCCTACGCTGAATATCTGGCGACCGGCGTTCTGTGATTGGTTTCTTGACTCTGTCACATGCAAATTTATTTCGTGCGCCCAGATCGTGTTTTACTGGCCGGTTTTCAGAACTCTTTTTTGTGTTTGCAGAACACGTCCGTTTTTAGACATATCGGTACCGTTTCAACGCTATTTAGGGTTTTCGCATGTGCTGAACATTTTGCGATGGTAAAAAGTAGACGTTGCCATTCGAAAATTTCGAGTTTCTGTCACTATAACTGTAACCGCGAGGGCCACTGTGTTGCCATTCACGGAATCTCGAGCGCATATCTCAAAAGAACTATATTTGAAGTATCATCTTGATTGGTTAAATAGAATGGACGCTAGAAGAGCAGATGTTGGCAAAGTTTTTTTATAATCACCCTGTATATATATATATATATATATATATATATATATATATATATATATATATATATATATATATATATATAAAGCTAAAATAATCTATGAAATATTTAAATGAAATTGTTTCTCAATCATTCATTTACATGAATTATGATTACTCGACTAATTTTCAAATATGAATTAAGCATTTAAAACAAAATTCGACTGAACAAGGAAACTAACTTGTTATTTTCAATCCACAAAGTTTTAACGACATGGTAGAAATTAAAAATCAATTGATAAAATAAAAATCATTCATATAAATTTAATTTCTTGTGTAAACAATTGTGTTGAGAAACTATAAGAGCCCGAAGTTCTTGAATTTGGATTGAATTGAATTTTTATTACTTGTAATTAGATCATATTAATTATTTAGGAAGAGAAATAAAAAATGGATAAGGACCCAACAGAGTGAAAATAAACTATTGCTGGCGGCTACACTTTTTTCAAAGAAGAAAGACTTATTACACTTTCATGAGAATCGTGAAACTATAAATTAAAAAGCGAGGTTCTATCCTGTTCTCTATAATTCCAAATGGGTCATAGATTAGTTTATCAGAAATAGCCTCGGGATTTTTAAAAATGTATTAATCTCCAAATTAAATTAAAGATATGTTACAGATATATTGAGGAAGATCTATACATGTGTTTTTGTTATATATTTAGCCTTTTAATAAGTACTTTTAATGGAATTATTTTGATAAAACTTATTCCAATTTAGAATTAACTTTTAGTCATCGTTTTTAATAAATATAATGTTCGTCAACCAAAATATAAACTGTGCTGGCAGCTACGAAACTAGTACTCTCGCCTACAGTTCATGGGTTCGATTTCCCTTCCAGCGCTGATATTTGTAGAGCATCAAAATTCACACTTTAAAAAGTATTTATTGGATAAATCAATTCCTACAAAAAAAAGACATTAGCATGACAATCAAGACCAAAATGCAAAGCCGTTAGATTCATTCCATATTTTTGAAAGTTTTGTCAGGTACAAATATTGATAAAGCATAGAAAACAATACCATTGTTTGATATAGTATATGTAAATAAATCAAATAGGCTACTTATTTTTTTTTTAAATTAAGATATCCTACTTAAGAAATTTTTTGTTTATATTATATCTGCATATTTCACCATATTACTAGTAGAAAATTAGAAGATTCAAGAATACAGTATTTTTTTAGGACTTGAATTTAGGCACATTAGACTCGAGCGAGAAGAATATTAAAAATCTACAAAAATTAGAACAGAAGACTAGTTTTTAATTTAAATATAATTTTCTTCTCTAATATTAATATCCCTTATTTTTCAAATGTGGTTCACCCTGGTCTAGATAAAGCTATATTCGGATTTAGAAATTTCAACCTCAGTCTTTAGTGAACAACAAGTGTTGTTACGGTTCTGCTTTTTCTTTTCTCGGTGGATGCTTGAAAGTTTTCCCAATTACCTCCGTTGCAACACGGAATAAGGTTACAATATTTACGAAAAGCTCTGCTATAAAGCAAGACGCAGCGAGTGTTCAAGTGACTTACCATCTTGAGTTTTTATGTTTTCGGCAACGTGGCGTAAAATACAAGTCAATACATCCAGTTTGTTTATTTATAAAATATAGGTAAATTAGTCTTTATTTTTTATAAATAAATACAGTTGGTCAAGATTGTTCTCATTATGGAAAAACTACGCATTAAATTAACTTCTAAAAATTTAAATTTATTAAAAATGTAACTTCTATAATAAAAAAATCGTGTGTTGCTAAACGTATTTCTGTTCCTTGAAGGGAGATTTGAAAGTTTGATGAAGAAACTGCCACTTTACTTGGCTATTATCTAATTTTGATTCTTATTGCAAGATCTCTCTCCACGGATGTCTTAAGATGCATTCCAGCCTTTTCACAACAGTTAGACAATTCTCGGGCAGCATAAATTTGCAAATATAAAATCAGATTATTTAAAATTCCGAAATTATGCTTTGTTTTTCACATCAAGAAACGCCAAATTTTGTAATATCTTTATTAATTGTTTCTTAAAGCTATAAAACTAATTTAAAATTAAATAAGTGAAACATTAAAAATTAAATCATTTCAAAGTAGATTAACTGCAAAAATCGTAAGATCGTCCACTAGGAGTATTCCCCCAGAGCTTTGATGAGGCACATTTTTATGGTATTATTTCAGGGATCGTGAATGTAGAACATTACAACGCATGATGTAAGCGTTGCAACAAGAACAGCACCTTTACTATCAGCCAAATGAGTCTAATTGGTTTAAAGAATCTTTATCAAATAAATAATATAAAGAGGGAACAGTTTATTAAAGTAAAAAAAAGTTAAGTATATATATATATATATATATATATATATATATATATATATATATATATATATATATGTATAAAAGAGAGAGAGTTAGTAAATTGAATAGTTGAATGACCACATACAATGACGAACAAATTTAATCATCAGTGATTCCAAAGATTAGCTCAGAATATAAATTTCTCCGGAGATTTTGTGGATGCTTTTGTAATTACGGACGAATAAATAGTCATGAAGCTGTAAAGCTGGAAGAATAGAAACCTATAATCCTAATTTTACGTTGTGATGTAAATGCCCTCTGCTGAGGTACTCTACCGTGACAACAAACCACGCATCAAATGTAAATATACCTCAGAATAGAGGAGGAGGGAGAAAGGAGAATGTCTGTTAAGTGGGAATTTCACTTGAGATTTCAAGATTTATCGGTACTCTTTACACGCTTTCATGCTTCATAATAATCATTGCTGACTTACTTCACGGGTATAACTTCCTGCTTACTCCAGCGTTAAGTTTTTTACAACCATTCAAAACTGACTCGTATTTAATGATCTCCAAGAAAAGGTGCTCTCAAGGTAAGAATTTAATTAAAAAAATTTAGGAATGCATTGTTCCTTTGATCTTTAATTATAAGTGGGATAGATATCAGTAGAAAAATGATTAAATCTTTGGATACTTTACTTTCTTCACAAATTTGTAAATACATTAAATCGATATTTTAGGTATCAAAATGTACAAGAAAAGCATTGATACGTTCGTTTGTGTAATGTATAAGTAAATATTCAAATATATGTTTAGATATTTATGTCCATATTATAAATAAGTAAATAACTTTTTTGTAATATTTTAAGCAGTTACAAATTTTAATATATAATTATTCTTTTCATAATAATTGCTAAGCATTCTTTTTCCTCGACTATTTCTATAATTTCATTTCTCTTTAAGGACCATCGTATAAATGAGTTCAGCTGGCAATCGAAGCTTTGGCTTTCGATTCAAAGGCTAGATTCGATTCCCACATTGGGTTTGGATGTTTGTAGTCTTTTGGAATCCAGTTTTGTGAGATAATCCCATAGCATCGCGTCTGTAAACAAGAGATACTTAGTTGATGTGATTTGTATAGAATGTATACACACATATTTTGATTCTGTCGATTGGAATTAGTTATTCTTTTCTTTTACATGGTGAGATTTCGGCACTTTCATGAGGCCAAAGAAAGTGCAGAAATTTGTGATTTGACCAACCACTGAATTCAATTAGAAACTTAATTGTGATATCTAAAAGGACAATTTCTGTATACGATTCTCATATGGAAAGTACACCAATAAAAATATTGGGTATTTCATGGAGTACTGAAGATGACAACTTTTTTTTTTGATACAAAACAACTGACATCCTTTCGAAGCCAGTAAATTGCAAACGCTTTGTGTTGCAAACTTAAAGCCGTCTGTTTGACCCTGTGGGATATTATGGACCGTTTACTGTCAGAGCTAAATGTGTTATGCAATAAATTTGGTCTTCTAATATAGACTGGGATGACGAATTGCCGTATCCTATTTGAGAAGTGGAAAAAGTGGTATCATGAGATACAAAAATTAGAAGAGATGTAAATTCCCCGTTATTATGTATACATATATATATATATATATATATATATATATATATATATATATATATATATATATATATATATATATATATATATATATATATATATATATATATTTTTTTGCTACAAATTATTCTTTTTTAAGAGAATTGATATCGCTTAAATGCATCCCCAAACAAATGTATTTGTTTCTCAGTAAATGTTTAAATATGTACAGAGAAGTGATTATTTTTACCTCCTAATTTTTGAAATTTTCATTATTATCAATTTGCGTATCGC